>JACDOX010000117.1:145092-210839 GCA_014549065.1 Cardinalis cardinalis
TGTGTGTCTGGTTTTCCTGAGRGTGGCTTGCTGGGTTACCTCTGTGCTGTTGGAGGAGAGTGATGGTAGATSCAGAACAACACAAAACATCTCTAAACCTCCTTTTCATTCCTCTCTCGTACCCAAGAAACCCCTGTTTTGTCTGTAGTTGAATGGCAGCATATGTTTTTGTTTGCAGACAGTACACAGCTGGGAAGCAGTATCACCTGTGGAAATGCTGCATGAGGGATGAATTTTTATTCCTAAGCAATCCATTTAGTGAGAAAACATCGTGTTCAGCGAGTTACATAAATTCAGGTGATTGTACACAAATATCTGGAGGTTTTGTAGTTCTAGGCTCAGCTATGATACTAAACACAGTGCTGCAGTATGCTGGTARCTTGTTGGGTGCTTTGTTTTTGAGATGAGGTTTCTTGTTTCCTCAGCTCCTCTCCTTTCCAGGGTCAATGACTTTTGCYGGTGGTTTCACTTCCCTGTGTGTCTGCTAAATAAATTTGGGATTAGTTACTTCTCGTAATGCCTCCAGCCTCCTGTTTCTGAGCAGATATACAAAATCATGCATTATTACAGCTACAGAGAAAGTTGTTCTGCATTTGGAATTATGGTGCTTGTCTTGGGGTTTATTTTAGTCACTGCAATTGCAGCTACTCTATTTATACAAATTTCTCCATGCACATTCTTAAAGAACTGGGCTATGGGTTTATTTTTCCTGTCAAAGCTATTTGTGGGTTTTGTCCTGGCTTTTTTTAGTCTCCTTTCACATGGGTTTTAAGGACAGGGCAGTAGTACAGTGATTACACTGATTAGAAAGCTTATTCATTTTATGAATGGTGAGTTCTGGTGTTCATTCAGTGTTGAATGAAACTCRTGGAACAGAGTGTGTGAACAAACCCATGTCTTACCTAATACCACAAGGTGAGAGTAGCTTACTGCAGGTCTCAACTTTGCAGGAATACACCCAGGAAAAAGACCACACAAGAAAATATGAGTAATAAAACCAACATCAAGTCATTGTTTCTTTCCATTTTCAGAGTTTTTGCTAAAGGTGAAAAAGAAAATAAAACCAACAAAAAAAACCCAAATAAACCAAGAAGAGCCTTTTTTCAGAGAATTGTGTTATAACAAAAAAAAAAAAAAGAGGAGACTGATGATGGGTAATACAACACAATAAAGGTCATATACCACTCAGAAGAAAAAGGGAATATTCCAGCTTAGCAATTCCCCTGACACTAGGGGAGAACAATAAACTTGTGAAAGACATTGCTATTTTAGTTCTCTTTGCATGAAATCATGGCTCCAGCAGGAATTCCTCTGTATATGGGCAGTTGGTCTCCTCTCTGCTCCCCTCACTTTCCACTTGCCCATCTTTATTTATCTTGTGTAGTTTAGAGCAGCAGCTCTGTAGGGCCTGAAACCCAATCCTCTTTGAGGACACTGTGCTTTGTTGAATGAGAAGTGATGTGGTTTTGGAACCTTGGTTTTATTTTTGTAGTGCAGCTGTATAGAAGGAAGTGATGCAGCTCAGCAAGGGAGGTGAAAGTGTGCTCCCAGGAAATCCTGGGATTTCTTTAAACTCTTTCACAACTTCTGGGCTATTTGCCTAAAGGGTTGCCTATAAGGCAGGATGGCCCACTATGGGTTATTGGTATCTCTGTTCAAAGAAATATCTAAAATAAATTCTGTTTGTCTTGCTCTCTTGCAGATAACTGGCATCAGTAGTGCTCTCCTTACTTCTGTAGGATATATGTAGTTTGGCCTACCTGGTGTTTTGTTATTCCAGAGCTTTGAAATCAAAATTTAGTCTCTTCAAACCAGTTCTACAGGATAATTTTTACAAAATAAGTCCTGTTGCATCAAAAAAAAGTAAATCCTCCTTTGGCTTTCATCCCAGCAATGCTGTGATACTTACAGCTGGAAAGCCATCCTGCTTTCTCTGCATTTCTGTTTATCTACTGGAATGCTTTCCATGCCATCTGTAACCATCAGATTCTTGTGTTTTTTTGGCTGTTCTTTCTTGCCTGCAACCACAAGCTCTTCATGGCTAAGGTTGGGTTAGGTTTTCTTTGAGCTTTGGTTTTTTCCTTTGGTACAGCTCAGAGTGCCTGGGTAAGGCTTTGCAAATAAGGATAATGTTTCTAAAAATCAAATGTTAAAATGATAAATGAAAAGGTCAAGTGCTGAGATTCAGATAAAGTTCAGCTTAAACTTGAGATATGTGTCTAACTGAAGTTTACTTAAAATACCTAAAAACTGAACTTGAAAAGCCTGAAAAAACTCAAACACAATTGAAGTTTGTTTAGTGCATGAGGGAGAGGGACAGGGGTAGGTAGGTTTTCCCAGCTGCACCACATGATTAAATGCCCCTCATCCTCCTGGTTGTTGCAGTTCTGCTCTGTTTTTGGAGGCAAGAGTGGTTGTTTTTGTTYCTGCCATCCTGTAGATTTTCTTTCTCGTTTTAAAAAAAAAAAGTTAATGGGCTGCTGTTGAGAGTGGTACTGTGTTTTCTTTCTTATATATGCTCCATATGGAGCCAGGCAGCCAGGAGTGGATGCTGGGGAGCTCACAGAAGCTGAGCAGTGAAACCAGCATTTGATTTAACCCACTGCCAAAAAGAGCAGTCCTGACCAGGGTGTGATGGGAGAATGGAAAAGGCATTTTGGCATTCGTGGTGTGCAAAGTCCTTCAGCCCTGCAGTCTGTGTGTGGGATGGGCTGGCCTGGAGGAGCAGTGACCTCCCTGTCAGATTTGTCCTCATGATACACACTTTGCCTGCAATGCCTTGAAGAAATAAGCCACCTAATTATGGCCAAATTAGTGGTAGCTGGGGGCAGTGGATGAGAAGAGGGTTTATTGCTTTGGCACGAGGGGTTTGTATCCCTTCCTGCTGCCTGTGCTTATTTGTAAACTCTTCAGGGCAGAAACTTTGTTTGCATTGACGTTTTTACAGCATGTAACCAGTGGGGCCCTAATTCTGGATGAGGTTTTGGGAACCACAGTAAAGCAAATAAGTTATTTTTTTTTCCTTTATTTCCCTCACATATATTACCATACCCGGAGAAATGAAGAGCAGTCATTTGTCCTCATCCATGAAATTTTATGTGAAATAACACCAAAGTTCTCTAAAAGAGACATTAATAAAACTCACTGTACTAATTCTTCAGTGCTTAACAGAGCAGAAGGGTGTCTGTCTCATTTTGAGAAGGCTCTAGTARCTTTCTGTTTTACTGACATCTGCAAATTTTTATAATGTCTAAAACCACTGTTGCTTTGAAGAACTTGAACCTGGATTTTCATTTCATGTCCTCATTTCCAATTTGCAATTACAAGGGATTTCACTGTGTTATCCTAAGGTGGAAAACCTAATACAGTTCTAGAAACCTTGCAATGTAATTGTCTGGATGAATATGGAGCTTGTGATAAACTTCCYGCTGAAATTCAGAAGGTTTAGCTATTTGTGAGAAATACCATAAATGTTTTAAATGCAGGCAGCTGCTACTGGAACAGAATCTGTGGGCTGCCATGAGGGTGCTTGGTGGGAGCTGGGCAAGGAAGGTGGGATTTATATTTATAGGTATATCTATAAATATATTTATATTTATATTTATACCTGTTCTTGTTAGTTTGGCTTTCAAGACAGCTCATGTGCAGTCTGGATCCTGATGTCACAGTAGGGCCAGTTATTCTCACTGCATTCTTCYGTATCTGTTACAGCAAGTTCTTCCTGCCCAAAAAGATAGAAATGGCTTTTTGGGGCTCAGAGCAGGCATTGGCTTGGAGGATGTGCCCCTCTAATAATAGGAGARAACAAAGTTTAGCTGTTTAGCTTCCTTTCCCTCCTCATTTTTACACTTGAAGTAGTCCAACTTACCGACTTTGTTGGGATCCCTGTGTATCTTGCCTAGGTTATGACCAGTATGATCTGCTTTTTGTTTTTCCTCTTCTTACTGGATTAAAGGTTTTTTAAAGTTTTTCAGAGGCTGCTCCCTGCCTGTCTATTGGTTGGAGAAATTCACTTGTCTAGAAACCTACATTTAGTCCTTTATTGACTCAGAGTAGTCATTCAGGCTTATCTGTCACTCAGTTTTTCWCCTATGTTTTTGCCAAATAACCAACTAACAAGATAAAGTGAAATATCTTCCAAACCTGCCTGGCTCCTTGCAAACTAAGTTTGCAGCCTTAGAAAAATTGRAATGACATGTACATTGTGAACCAAGGAATCACTTTGGCTGACTAATGTAAGGGCTAACCAATAAAATAAGAGGGAGGAAAACATCTTCCTGCAGGAAGTATTCCCATGATTTTTTGACAAGACTCAGTGTTCAACAGTGTTACCTTATTTCACTGCTGGTGCTGTGCACTTCTCTTGCCAAAATAAATCCCAACAAAAACTGTCATSAGTTTGAATTCATAGGGAATTAGTCTGTACCAATGAGAAATTCTAAAAATCCATATGTGAAGTGAGCTTGAAAGCTTGGTGTTTTTTTCAAGCATGATTTGATTTCTATATGATACAATAAATGCTCTTGTCTAGGGAATGTTTTTATGCTCCTGTTCAGGACATCCAGATTCAGAACAGGAGAGAGAGGCTCAGATAGGTCATGAGTGAGCTTGGCAGATTTTGTGCATTTTTTGGTTTTGTTTCTTTTTTTCATTTTGAGCCCTCAGTAGGACTGGAACTGCCAGGGGCATGTTGTAGGGCACAAGTGAAGATTGTTTTCAGAGCTGTTCTTGGAGCTCACCTGCCCAAATGGCAGCTAGYGCTACTAATCCCCTCTTTTCCTTAGTAAGTTTTTGTAAGAGCTGAAAATACAGTGAAAACTATCAGGCATAACTCTCAGGGTGTTCTTGCTGTATGAAGGGGAATCTCAAGGTTAAAAGCAGGTATGAATTGAATTTGATGTAAAACTCTTGCAAAATACTTCTCCATCTACTGGCTGCCTCAGAGGACCTTTTGCAGAGGGGCTGTTTTGATGCACAGCTTGGCAGATCACTCTGGTATTTTAAAGCAATGGCACAAAAACAGTTTGTAAAATGAAGAGAGCGTGTGAGGGAGCAAGGCTAGCTGGAATCAGCTAAGAGAACTTAGGCTGTGGTTTAATTTCTGTCTCACTAAAGGCAAACTGTGGGGTTTGGAAAGGAGCAAAGTATGAACAAGATCCTGCATTTTTGGTGTGAAAAGCAGAATGGTATTTCATCTATTTTAAAAAGAGCTTGAAGTATTTGCAGAGCATTACCAGTTCTGCAGACATGAGTAACAGCAGAAATTCCATTTTTAATTGTTTTGCATTCCTTCATCTTAGGATCCTGGATCTCTCAATACACACACAYTAAATAGAAACTTAGAGCTTTTGTTTAGAGTGAATATTTTCTGCTGGAGTGGAGGAACTAATGCAAGAGAAATTTTGGTTCAACTGATTCAAAGCTCAATATAAGAAACTTTCACCAGGTTATAGAGAAATTCCAGGGACAGACCGGAAAGAGGAAAGATTCTTGACTAAAATAGCTTTTGCAGGATGAGTAGTGGTAGATTTGATTATGAAAAATGCAATCGGAATATGAGCATCATATATTCTGGAAGTTTTTCCTTTAGAGCATTTTTGATAGTTTGTTTTCTGTGTAGTTTTGGAATGTTTTTTAACAAATAATCCAGTGAAAGGGGTAAAAAAAATTACACCGAATTACCTTGGACAAGGTGATAGTTGGATTTCTTGAGCAGCAGAGAGAACTGCAAATACTAATAAATGATTTTTCATGGGGGAGTGGGGGAATTGGTGGAAGGATTTCAATTAAGGATTGATAATTGCCATAAAAAGCAGGTAAGAAGTAAGGATTGCTAGGAGGAAAGATGAACTGAGATGGACATGAAGGGGAAGAGAGAAAGTGCTTATTGGAAAAAGGAATGTGTGAGTGCTAAAGCAACTTATAGAGAAGTACCTACAATTTTATGAAAAATAGCTTAAACTTGCTTTTTCTTTTTTGTTTCAGTGTTCTGAGGTCATGAAACTTAATCCACAGCAAGCTCCATTGTATGTGAGTACCAATTAATGCACTTTACTATTCGCACAAAACATTTCCCATCAGCTTTTTGGTGATGCTGCTTCTTTCCCTTTGCTCCCTAAGGCATTTATTTATATTAATTCAGTTGCAGATGCTTGGTGGTAACACTCTCAGGTAAGTCACAGAGCTCCTCTGGGTTCCAGCAGACTGTTTTAAGTTGGTTTTGAGCCATGTAATGCTGTCTCTGTGCAGGTATCCCCCACTTTTGTGTTTSCTCCCCAAAGCGTGCATGGCTGTGCTTGTGTGGCTTGATGTGTTGAGAGGTGATGAGAAGAAACTGCTAGTGTGGAAAACAGGGCATCCCAATGTGCAGAGCTTGCCCACTGTGATAATATTTTTCTGTTTGGAGTTTTAAACGTGGCAGGGAGGACCAGGAGGCAGAGAAGGGCTGGGCTGCAGCAGGGGATGGTTTACGTCAGCCTCTCCGAGCTCGTAACCTCCATGAATAAGGAACAAGCTTCCCCTGGCCCTGAATAGCAGCTTTGTTGGAGAACATGGGCACTGTCAAATTAGACCTGGATGTGTGGGGGTGTGTGAGCGTGTGTTCAATCTGTGCCAAAGCTGCCAGCCAGCTCTGTAACTGTTTGCTTTCCACATTGCCTTGCCATGCTGGGAGCAGGCTGAGCTGCTGCAGCTCGTGGTCCTGCCCACAGACCTCGCCAGCCAGGGCAGAGCTGGATGGGAAGATGGAAAATTTGAAGGGAAAATTGCTTGCAAATGTGGTTTTTAAGGRGAAGGAAGGAGAAACAATCAGGACTGGTGATAGACATTTGTCTTGGAGAGTGTTTTATGTTGTCAATAATGGATCATATTGACCTTTAAGGCCATGGAGGCTTTGAATTTTGCCTACCTTTAATTACCAACTAGAAGTTTGCATTGGAATTTATTCTCTACCCGCTGTCCTAAGTCTGTGCTTGAAGCAAGATTAAAATACTATGTAGTGTGACCTGATTTTGTAGAGTGGCTTTCCAGGAGTACACCATGTCCTRAATTTTGAAACTAAATGTTGCCTGAATTTTACTAAATCTCTAGTCTACTGAATGTACCTTGACTTTGAAGAAACTTCATTTGAACTTAGGACACATTGAGAGAGAATGGAACTTATGTGCAAATACATGATGAAATTGCTACAGTAGAAACACATGAATGGTGTAATGCAGAACGAAATTATTCTCATGTCATTTGAACAGTGTATGACTTTGCTAATCTGGAGGCTTTGTTTTCTCAGCCTTATCTACTGAATTAGTTTATTTTCCCACTGTTTTGTGTGGGGTTTTATTGAATATGTAATACTGAAGTGGTACACTTAGAAGTCCTCATCCCCATGTGACAGAGARCTGGGCTGAGGTCAAATGTAGCCTGGTGTAAAATAATGATTGTATAGCACTTGGTATAGTGTTTCTTTGCAATGCAAGTAAGTTACATTATTAATACATCAGTGACTCCCTTTTCTCTCCTCYTCCCCTGGCCAGGTGTATACATAAATCAACTCCCTTTCAAAAAACCAAATTTGYTGGTAGCTTAAGGAAATTTGAAAGGTCAAGATTTAGTCTTTCTGYTTGCTCTCAGTATAAATGCTTTGTACATTTTAAGATCAGTTTTGTTTTCCATGTGTTGCTAATTGACAGCTCATCTGAGAGTTGTTAGGTGCCAGCAGAGCACAAAGAGAAGGGGATCTTCCTGGTATTTTTATTTTTCTAAAGGCAGACACGGCAGTCTTGTGGCCTGGCCTTTGGGAGGCAAATAACAAACCTCACCACATTCCTTCTTCAGAGTGATGGCAACTCCATTTTTCATATACAGCCTCCTTGATCTTGTTTTCAAATTACTGAGAACRGTATTCTGTTAATTCCTCCATAAGGAATTTCATCTCTTTGAATGACTGGAAATAACAGGCAATACTGACATGTCAGAAGATTTCCCTCTCTTTGTCTGCTTTCAGGAAAATATGCTTCTCCCACACATGACCCTTTTGTTTTTGACACTTTTGCATCTTCCTCTTTTAAGCTAACATATTAGATAAAGGATTATGCAATTTTGTTTATTTTTTTACTAAATCTGCCATGAGTTTCATCCTGAAAGATCCATTAGATAGTTGTTTTCATCAGCAGCATTATTGATCTCCTTTTAGGAGGATAAAGTAGAGAAATGATGTCTCCAGTTCAGTTCCTGGAAGCCAGTTAGAGAGCTAAAGCATGCTTTATCCTGTCTGGTAATTACCAGGTTGCCCAGGTTTCATAATTCATAATTAAGAAAATGGGTTTGGGAACCTGAGATGTCCAGTGTACTTGGGGCCAAAGTTTTTTTGAGTGATGGAAAAGATGGTATTTCCACATACACCCCAATAGAGGGGTAGAGATTCTTGTATTACTCAAATCAGTGTGCATAAAAGGAAGGAAGACCACCTGCTGTATCCTTCTTGGTACTTTCTTTTGGCTGCTTGAACTTCTATTTACCTCTTCTGTAAAAATCATCTGTGCTGCCTCTGCAGAGCTTCTGACCACTGAGAGGTCACAGCCTGTAATGATGAGACTACTGCCCCTTCTAAGAGTGAAGATTAAGAAATAAGGTGGAAAACATATCCTGTAATGATGAGTGTTGTGTTTTTGTGATTCAGTGCCTCACTTCAGCCTTGCCTCATTGTTCTCTTGTTGATGAGGTTGCCAGGAACTGGAGCTCAGCATTGTTGCAGGTCTGGGCTGGGACAGCTGCTCCTCCTTTGCTCTGCCAACAGCTGGCTCCTGTCCCCCAGGAGCACTGTATGTGTCACCCAGAGCTGTTGTTACCTCCACTAAGGAGCTGTTTCAGGAGCTCCCTGACCCTGGGAGCTGCTCCCAGCGGTGCAGTCATGGGGCTGAGGAGCTGGTGCCAGGAGAGATAGGGCAGGGAAGYGTTCCCCAATTTAGCTCGGGTGCGATAGCGCGGTGCCGGTGCTCACGTGGGATGGGGGGCAAGCAACTCCCCCATCCCTACCAATGTCAGCATGGAATTGCATTTAGGAAGGGTGGTGGGACTTCGCAGAGCCTGTGGCTGAGTATTGTAAGGTGAATTTGAAATTAAAATGTTCAAACCCACTTTCTTAAGATGCATTGATTTCTTCAGCTGCTAAAAAAAAGTGCCTGTAGCCAGGCAGTCCTTTGGTTATCTGCCTCAGACTGCAGTTGGGAACATCTTTATGGATGCACAGACACTGGATTGAGTCCAAAACTAACTTTATTCACATCCCTCTTGTATTTCAGTGCTATCCTGCTGATACGGGAATTCTTATCAGGCACAGTGTAGAGGATGCAGGACAGTGTTTCACACCTTACTTGGGGGCTGCCTGGGGTTTTGTGCTCAGGGAGCCCAGGGTCTCAAAGCTGAAGGACCAAGATGTTCTGTTTGCTGGCAGGGTTTGGGGGGAACAGGAGGATGGGAGATGAGAAGTCACAAACTTCAGTTTTGTTTGTTTTTTTACGTGCTTGCAGTGACCTCCGTGATTGTCATGTTTTTGTAAAAGTTGTGTCTCCCTCCTACCAAAAGTCAAAATTTAACTTCAGCATTGTAAGGTACTTCCTGGCTCYTGTCACTGTTGTATTGGAATATCCAGATCATCTAGGAGTATGAAAAAAAAAGGATTAACAATGCTCTGAACAATGGAGGTGTATTATTAGGTGGCCGTTTTATTGTTGTGATTCATTAATTCTCTGTTTATAGATGAGATTGTTTACATTAGTCACGTAGATTAAACTCCACTGTTGCTAACATCCATGGGAAAGTGCTTTGCAAATGTGAAGTGTTGATCTTTTTAGAAACATTATCATTAATTTGGAGTCCATCCGATTATTCAGCAGCAGATTTAATTACAAAGGGATCAGGACTCACAAGCCACGTCCTTATTTCCATCCAAACTCTAATAAATATGGAGTACCCGTGAAAGAATGATCAAGGTTGTACCTTCAGCTACATAGAGTATCCTGAAAATCTCCCTTCACAAGTGATGTGCACAGCTTCTGATTTCAGCCTCTGCTGGCTCTGGGGTCTCTGTAGCATTATTGATCATTTTTGTAACCCAGTTGCATCTCCTACATCTCTGAAATCAATGTTGGTTTGGGGTTTTTTTTTTTTAGAAAAATGACTGGAGAGCAGTATTTGGGCATGAATGTTTTGGAAAAGCACTGGGGTGACATGCAGGGAAACGTTGGGAAACATTAATCTCATCTACTCTTGATTGCAACCAAGGTTACAACCTTAGATCTGCCTTTAAGACGGGAATATTTTTTCATGGTGATAATGATCAGTGGGTGTGAAATGGAAAAGATTAGCAGCTGGAGAAGCATGATGTATTGCTGCAAGCTTTTTTTCCTTTTTCCTTTTAGATTAAAAGGAACAAACTTGTTTTAAATCACAGCACTCCTCCTCTGCATGGTTTGTCTAAGGTGTGCCCACGTTATTTGGAGTGACAAACCCAAATGTGTCATAACTGGTGATTGCATGAGAGGGCAAACACTTAATTGATAAAAATGCTGCCATTGGCTTTGGTCTTTAATCAGGTCTGGGGATGGAGTCTCTTGTCTAAACTGCCACTTAGGAGCTGTGTAACCTGCAGAGTTTCTCAAGGAGACTTTTTGATAGAGATGAGAGCTCCCACTTCCAAGGCAAAATGTCATGCAGCTTAATGAAGTATGAACTTCAAAAGCTTCAGAAAGAATGCATTGACCCTCTCTTAATATAACCTGGAGTTTGGGTACAGTAGGTCCTCTTCTGTTAATGAATGAACAATTCCTGTAAATTTCCCAGTTTGTCCTGCTTTAATCTAAAACTGAAAAAAAGRATAATGCTTGCAATATTTTCCTCCCCTTACATATTCATATAGAATGAGGCCCTACTGAAGCGCRCTGTGTATTCCTGAGAAAAGCAATTGTTATGCCCTCTGATGTTCATGTTTCAAACCMCCCCACACCTTCTGAGTTAATATTAAAGAATTGAAGATAAAAGTTCACAATGCAGAGTTTTGAGGCTTGTGTCTGTCCCAAGTGCTGTGGCTCCCCGAGTCCCTGAGTGCAGTGAGGTGCTGTACCTGTGTGTGTGCCTCGCATCTGGCTTCTTACCTCAGGTGTCACTGTTGTGTGATACATGATTAATGTTCTTCAGAAATCTCTACCAAGGGGACAAAAGGACAAAATGAAATACTTTTATGGTTCTACAGTAAGATGCTGTCATGAGGTTGGCAGCTGTGCTTAAGTTACTTTTCTACTAAAGCAGAATTTGTTTGCTTAGTGGCATGTATGGTGACAAAGGCCACTGAGATGCCTGAATATCTGAGGTCAGCCCAGCAGAAAAAGGAGAACATACCACACATGCTTTTGATGTGGGAATTTCTCACGAAAGTCACTGTACAGAAGCCCTGGTTTTGTTTCTCTCGAGGTCCTTAGGCAAGAGGACAACCAGCCTTGATGTTTAGTTCAGCTCTGTGGTGAGAGGATCTGATAAACCTCTTGTCTTTTATTTGTTGGGTACTTGATTTCTTCTTAATGACAAACTAGCTTTCTGCCCTACCTTCAAAATGTCTTGGAGTAATGAATGAGTGGAGGCCTCTGAGCACCTTCTACAAATAAAATATTTGCTTGCATTACTTGTGGAAGAACCTGCTRCTTGGTTGGTTTTAAGAAAGTCAGCTGGGGTGCCTGAATAAACTGATTTTTTTTTGAGAGGAGTATATTGCAGCTTGTCTGGCTCTGCTTTAATTCTCCAGGCAAAATACTTTCCTCACTAAACTGTGCTTGACCTCATCTTTTAAGTTTTTGTCGCTCAGATCTTTGATTTAGATTCTTTTCATCCTCCGCTTCCCAAACTCTGGTCTGCATCATGCAGGAAGCCATCCCTTCTGTGGCAGTGGGTGTCTGGCAGCTGCCACCTGAGCTCAGCACCATCCCCTGGCAAGCTCCCTGCTGCTTCTGGCTTCTGTCACACCCCAGTGCAGGCTTCTGCTCAGTCTGGTTATTATGAGGCTGATTGCTTGGCTTGCTCCTCTTAAGAGAGACATTCTCTAGCTCGTGAGATCTGTGTGATGTTAGGATAGGGCTGTTGGTGAAATGGTCACTTTTGTGCATTTACTGRAGGCAGCTTTGCCTGGAGAAGTTGGATGAGGCTGCCAGACCATCAGCAGCATCTTCCTCCAGGAGAAGCTGTTGCTTAAATTGCAGCTCAGAGGCCTTTCCTCAACCTTTCTTCCAAATTGTCTGAAACTAAAAGTGCTGGATATGGGTTCAAAGCCCTCCTCCCCTCATTATCTATTTGAACTTTTCTTCTGTGATCCTGTTTTGTGGGTGTGAAAGTGCTGGTAAACAATAAACAGTCTGGCTTGAAGTCTGGAGCACTGCTCTGAAATTCTGCCCTTAACTCACCACTACTTTGCAGCATTATGTGTGARCTTTAATATGACTTGCAGAAGATGCCAGAGCTGGTACAGCTGGTAGGGGTGGGAAAGCAGAGACAATGATCTGCTTTTGGGGATCTATTAGATTGCTTCCTCCTGCTTTCTGAAAATGCAGAAGGCATCCTTAAATTATCACACTAGGAGTTATATTRAAATTGGGTGAAATTATGTACATGTCTTGGGCTCTGCGTTTGGGATTCATTATTTCTTGTGGTAGCTGATGAGCTGGGAGTACCTGGTCAGACMCAAGATATGGTGTCGCATCCCCAGCATCACTGACAGTGTTGCCTCCTCTCCTGTCAGGAGGAATAAGCAATGGAGGTCTGCATTTGAATTTMAGAGAACAAAAATACTCTTCAACTACTGTTCCACTGTGGGGTGTATTCTTATGCTRCCTTTAGAATGAACAAACACTTTTCCATGTCATTCCTCAGGATGCATGCCCYTGCTGTATTTCCTGTAACAAAGTGCTGACAGTCATTTTGTTCAGCTAGAGGCAGTTCTGACAGCAAAACTGATGTGAGAGCAGTGCTCATGGAGATGTTGATTTCATGAAGCCAAAATTTCACACAGCCTCCCAAATCCCCTGCACTCTGYCTGCAGTGCTTCCCATTGCTTCCAAGGGCTGTGTTGGATGTGGTCTCCCTGCAAGTGCTCGTCCTCTGCCTRGCTCAGTAGAGCAATTCCATATTGTGCTTAAGTGGAAAATAAAATAATTGTGAATCACTGTAGCTYGATGCTGTGCAGTGCCATCAAGTGGCAGTTCTGTCACAGGACACATTTTCAGGGCTGCCTGTGTTTATATTGATGTTTCAAAATGTTTCTTTTGGACATTACAAAAGTTTCACCTGTCTGCAGTTGTGGTTGGGGAAGGTTRCTTAATCAGTAAGGTAATGATTATTATAATGGTTTCTGTTCTCTGATGGCAAAAATGTCACTTTAAAAAGTGCCTCAGCCATTGCAGTAGCTCTAAGTACTGTAGCTGTGAAAAATTTAAAGACTGGCGAGGATATTTTGCAGCTGGCAGGAAAATGAGTGCTCTGGAGTACACTGAGCTCTGTCTCTCTGAAGGTTTTGCTGTACTGTAGAGGAGGCTGAAGTACCAGGAAAAAGCCATCCTTCAGCTCTCTTCTGCTTTTGGATCTTAGTGTTCAAACCTGATTTTTTTTTTTCTTTTGGTTTTCTCTAGGACACCCCAAGGCTATTTGTGAAAATAGTTCAGTGGTAGAAGATTGCTTCTAATAATATGTCATCATATGTACTTTATCTTCCAGGAATTGTGACTCTCTCCATCCTGCTGGTGCCAAGAGAGTAGCTGGATTTCTCTTAGTCACTGCACACATTCAGRCTGCCTGCTATTGCTCCTAAGCACTGCAATTTTGTTGTTATTGCTAGATGGGCAATTAGTAGGAAATACTATCAATCACTCAAGCAGCTGGTTATAAAATTACCTGGTTTGGTTCTCGTAAACGTAATGAAGAACAGAAGAGGCTTTAGGATGAGGCCAGAGCAAGACATTCACATCAGTTTGGGTGTGTTTTTCTAGGAACTGATTGAAGTAGTTTCCAGAATTTCAGAAAAAAAGCCTTAAAGACCAGTACWTGTAGAAACTGGATGGTACTGGAGGGGACATTTTGCTACAAAGAAATTTCACCTTCTTTTGTCCTGTCTTTGTGTCCGTTGTGACATTACATGCAAGTGTGCATAATTTAAAGGTTAACCCCAATGTGTTACTGCTTTTGTGTACAYCTACACCTCCTTCTCTGTACCAGAGCTCTACAGGGTTTGTGGTGGAAGAGGCTTGGAGTTRCTGTCAATACTTGCTTATTGTGAAAGTGTGCAGTTCTTTAAGGGAATAGCCTGACTAACACTAAACTGCCTGAATAAATGAAAATTAAATCGATATTTTCATTACTATACTGTCAAATCCACCAAAACAATAAAGTCCCCATTGCAGTTTTTCCCTGGGTGTTTACACTTAGTACAAAAGGGTGAATGGCACTCTTCTTATCCTTTCTGTTCTCCTCCTTAAGTTTGATTTTGCTGCTAATTGTACTGTTAATTTTACCATGTTTTCGTGTATGCTAACATTATTGGAAATGACCTTGGCTGTTTGGTTTTGTGAGGCTGTCTGTGTGCAGCACAGGCTGGCACTGAGCTGATGCACTCTGCATGCTCTGAGTGCTGCAGAGCACGTGGAGCCCTGTGCTAAGGCAGTGGTACAGCTAAATCAGCTATTAACAGCCCAATCTAATAACCTGCCTGGCTCTGGCTAGCAGAGTGGCATGTCAGGAAGATCTCTGCATGAAGATAAATCATGTGTCTCTCTCAGCACTAACGAGATCCTGTTACTTTGATGGATTTCTGCTGGCAGTCTGTAGAGATCTCCTTTGAGCTGCATGGATTAATATGTGTGTAATGGTTATAATAGCATCTTGACACTCAATAAAGACTCATCTTGGGGATGATTGATTTGGAGGCTGACAGARACATGCTCTGTCAAAGGATGTGGGCCACTAATAATGGATTTTTTGAARCATACCCATTTCCACAGGAGTTTGTGCTGCTTGCACTGGTTCAGAGTAGAAAATCCACACCTTGCCCTCCTCAAACCTTTTATCTCTTTGCCAACAAATCCTGCTGCAGGATTAGACACCTGGACTGGCTTGGGCTGGGGTTGAGGCTGTGAGATGGTGTTAATAAATCAGCTCTAACAATGTTGGCTCTGCAGACAGGCAAGTTAAGGGTGTCCATGCTGTGTTTTTCAGCAGAGGTAGCACTCAGGGTGGATCCATTAGAGCCAGCTTGGACCTGGAGGCAACAGCTCAGGGCTGTTTAGCATAAATGTCCTTGTTTTCCCACAAAYTCTTTTTTGGCCTAAGAGTCTTGAATAAATGGTCTTTTGACTCTGTACTTGTGTCAACATTTTATCCATCAGGGTGCTAAGCTAATCTTATTTTTGGACTAAATTCTTTTTCACCTTTGAGGAATGAAAGTGGTCTGTTTCAAGTCATGGCTTTGTGGCTGGTATTGGAAGAGGAGATCACTTGGCTCAGTGCAGTGTCAATGAAATATGGATGGTATCACCTTGATTTGCTCTGTGGGCTGGCAGAAAAATGTCTACCATCATTCTGCTCTTTTGGTGGCCTTTGGGCAAGACAGAATGGTCTGTGATTGTGTTTTCCAAAGAATGAGAGAGTGCTTTGCAAAATCTGGCTTTCTCATCACAGAGGTGCTCAGTTATCTGTGCTGTTAACCTGATACCTTTCACTGGTAGAAATAATAGCAGTGCTGTTAATTTAAAAAGGAAATAAGGTTAGGTCTGGAGGTTGATTTTTAAAAAAATATTTATTTTATTTAAACCACTGGARTAATTCTTGTTGTCTTCTTTTGTGCGGGTGGTTTTTGTTTTTTTTTTTTAATAGGAAAACTTCTCTGCTTCATGCTTTACGATCAAGGAGTTTTAATTCATTGACTATGAAAAAGGACACAATCTGCCCCAAAACTTGGCAGCTTGCCATTCTATTTATTTTTTGAGTCTTTCCCTGAAGGTTTTATCTGCAGGAGGTTGCAACACTCCACCCCAATGACATCCATCTTTCTCCCTGCTCCTGACCCAGGTCACTGCCTTAATCATGGGAGATATCTCCAGGTGAGGGGGGATTTCTAGAGCTGCTCATGTTCAGACACATTTTACAGCCCTACCTTTGTTCCTGGGGCCTGGAGTTCTGCAGAATGAGCTGTGTTTGATGTGACTTTTTTTTTCCACTAAGTGCTCCTCTGAGTCAATCCATAGTGGTGAAATTGAGGATGTTTGTAATGATTGCTGTTACCTTGCTGTAACAAATACCTCTGACCTCCTCCCATGGTCCCTTCCTTTTCTATCCATGTGCTGGGAGCTTGCAGGCTAAATGGCCACATCTGGAAAAGGAGATGAATGTTCCAGGCTGAGGCATTTGAGATCCACTGACAGACTCAGAGAGGGAAGGGGACTCAGCTGGGTGTTTTGGAGGTAGGACCCATCCCCAGATTGTGCCCCTCAAGTGTGAGCTGTTCATCTGTTAACCTGGGAATAGCAGCCTGGAAGAGTTTGGTGGATGTAGGTTATTTTCTTGCCATGGAAGAAGAGCATTCTGTGGTTTTTGGAGCCAGCGGTGATAGTGCTGTGTCACAGCTGGCTGGCTGGMACACTTACTCAGACCTGGAAAAACTGGGATCTAAGCCTTTCTCAATCAAAGGGTTATTCCAGGAGATGAGAGCACTGTCATGTTTGCTCTAAAAATAGTTGTCCAAACCCCCATTTCCTTTTGCAGTCAGGAGCCTGTGTGGCTGCACATGGTTTTGTTCTGCATGGGGATGTCCATGTGTCCTTTCCAGATGTCATTCTCCGAGGGTTTAAGCACAAGTTTGCACCAACCCAAAGTAACCTTAGACGGGAGGGATCTTCCAGGGTACTCAGCTGAGATATGGGAAGTGTCTGGGGGCAAAAGTTTAACTGCTGGTCTTGTTCTTTACTGACACAGCTAGATGGTAATGGATCATCGAGCATCTAAACAATTATATTGTACTTTTTTCCTTATTTGATGATTTCTGCTACATTTTTTAAAGGTGCCTTGCMGTTCCCTTTTCCATGCTCCAGCTGCTTTCAGACTCCTCTGCAGTTCTCAGTTTGAGGTGGAATTGTCTCAACTTTCCCTTTGATTTTGTCTAACTTTATTATTGTCTGTGCTGCCCCCTTTCCTAAGAAAACGTCAAGTGATTGAAAAGCCAGCTGTTCCTTTAAAAGCCATTCGGATGAGAAGTATTCAGGGTTTGGACCATGATTCCCATTTCATTGATGGGGAAACTCAAAGCCCAGGGATGTGAAAGGACTTGCCTCCTGCTGGAATTCCAGCCTGATCCTGGGTACTCTGTGTCAAGCACCAGCTGGGGTAACAGAGAATCCAACTTCACCTGAAAATGAATAAATAAAGGTACCAAAGAGCCTGAACTGCAGGAGGAGGAGGAAGAAACCACAGGTGTAATTTTGTGCTGTACGGGTATGGTGAAGCTCTCCTGGGAGCTGTTTAGGGTTTCCCAAAGGGGAAGAAGCAAAAATGCAATAAAGCAATGACTCAGCCAGGGCCTGATTCATGTTATGAGTAGCGGAAACAAAACAGAACTTGTTACAATGGCAGGTTACATTTACTCATCTAATCCAGCCTCTTTCATAAAGCATCATACCTGCAAGAATCCCAAATCTACAACTCTTAGAAGGAAATACCTAGGGAGAAAAGCTTWCTTTCTTTCATGTGAATCTCCAACCCATCTAACCCATGGACTTCACATTCAGTAGGTTTGTGCTGCRTGAGGACACAGCCACAGTTTGCTGTCCATGGTCAGCAGCAATTTTTGCATTTTGCTTTTCTGGGTAGAATAAATTAAGGATTACTGGTTGTTGGTGTTTTCTCATGAAGAGAAGATTGTTAAAGTAACAATAGAGTGCTGCAGTAGTGCCATCTAATGCACACTTAATTTTCATAAGTATTTTTAGATTCTGTGTTTGGAGATCAGTGGGTGGTTAGTGGCTTAAGTAAGGTTCTTTAAAATTCCCAGTATGAACCATGGGGGGAAAAACCAGATTGGAAATTAAATGCTTCAGCTACAAAAGTACAGCTCGCCTTTTGGGGTTTTTTGGGGTTTTTTTTTGGTATGTCGTGGGTTTTTTTGTTATTTGTTTTATTTCTTTGGGGTGTTTTTTTTTTTTTTTTTTTTTGTTTTTTTTTTTTTTTTTTTTTTTTTTTTTTTTTTTTTTTTTTTTTTTTTTTTTTTTTTTTTTTTTCAGAAGTGTTTAAATTTGTTAGCCAGCATGTTAAGACTATTTTTTTCCCTTTTTCAGTCCATTGTTGACAAGTGTACCTGTTTCTGGTCGAGCTGATATCCCTCGGGGTRCCTTCCCTACTGCCAACTAAACTCATGGTTTTCATCCTGAAATCTGGAATTCTGCATTTGCCAGGGCTGTTTTCATGGTCCCAAATGATGGCCAATTTCCCCCAAACCAGACAGATTTCCAGAGCTTGAAGTGGAACAGAAAGATGTCTTTATATGCTTACAACCATTTTTTTCTTTTTGGAAGGTGGATATTATTTTTGAGGTGATAACATAATTGATCTTAATTCTTTTGAGCTTAAAGGTTTTGTTCACTTCATTGTCACTTCCAAGTATTACTGAGGTCATCTTTTAAAAAAAAAGCCTTTGAAGGTAAATAGTCCATTTTAACAGCCTGACTTGGAGTTGTTTGTGCTTTGCCTACATACCATCCACAACTGCTGGAAAAACTACTACCTGAAAAAGTGGAGTTGTGTTAATGCCAGCAAATCATGCTGACAAACAGGTGCCTTGTCTGGATAGTTTTGGGGTTTAGTTCTAATGACAGCATTTTACCTTTTTTAGAGATAATTGTATTTCTGCTGCCAAAATTTCAGAGATGGGCCACTCTAAAATCCCATTCTGTAYTGTTTTCTAGTTTAAAGCTCAAGGTCAGGCTTGGCTTTTGCAGTGCACCTGTCCCATGGTGAGGCAGACCTGCTTTCTCCCTGTGGTTTGGAAAAAGGAATATGAGAAGAGGAAAGAGCCCCATCCACCTTCTTTACATCCCATTACATCTGAGACTRGGGATTTTTCAGATCCAGACAAGGGACAGGGTGGCCTCTTTCATGAATGGACCACGATGGAATGTTTTCATTTCCAATGGGCTTTAAGCCAAGTAAATATTAGTCGATCCAAACTAGTTTTGAAATTAAATTATTCTTATTTGTTGGAGCATTCCAGAGAATGGCTTTGATCTGTCTGTACTTTCACCAAAGGGATATTGGCAGGCTGGYCTCCCATTTCTAGCCATTTGGGATGAAAGAAGGGTTATAATAACCACCTTGTGTGGCAGTGATCCTGAACAGATGACATTTTTTGGACAATATTAAATGAATAAAGGTAAACATACTTCAATTAAAATGTTTTTGGAGGCTGAATGCAATAGGGCTGTTGGAAAGTCTTCTATGTGGGTTGGAGGAATTTGGCTGCATTTGTAACTGATTTTCTTTAAGTCCAAAAATCTTGGAAAGAGAGGGGTTTGTTCTGTGCATTATTTCCTTTCCAAATAAATACATTGTTTGAATAACTTAAAAATCAAATTAAAATTGGCAGTGAACAATGAAATTGTCAGTAACTGGGAGGTAGAGAGGTGTGTTGAAGGAGGGTTTTTTGCTTCTGGGATCACATCARCCCAGTGCCCCGTACCAGGCACAGTGACTGAGTTAGCTCAGGTGATACCTGCAGGGAGACAACTTAAAAATTAAAGTAAAAAATTCAATAAATAAGATGCTCAGTGTTCCACAGTTTCTGCAGAAGGATCCTCCAGAAGAGGTGGGAGCAGGGTGGTGCAGACCCTCCCACCATGAAACGCTGCTTGGACACAGCTGAAGAACCTTTTAAATTGATACCAGCTGATGATAATTTRTCCTCTCTCTAGACTTAAACAATAACTGAAATGAACTGAATTAAAATCTAAGGAGTGGAACAAGTGGGTTGGAATGATCTGCTGGAGGTCACTGGTCTGACCACCTTCCACCTTCAAAATTGGTATCTAAAGAAGTTAATCAACATGTATCTGAAGAAGTTCAGCTATACATTTAAGTTCCAGCTTAGATTTCAGGTTATGTGGAACCTCTGGTGTTGAGGTTTCTTACATGTATTTACTAGATTTTCGGTGAATAACTAAATATACAAATTGTCATTTGCAATATTGATGCAAATTAAATTGTTTTTCCTAGAAATGTGAGTAGTTTGCATGGATAGACAGRTGCCTTCTCACAAAAACTCTATGTCAATTTGCTTTGATTTCACAAAAATTAGACTAGCTGTACTTCTGAGTTAAATTAAAAAAAAAAATCTCTTTTAACAGATACCGTGTTAAACGCTAAGTGCTGTTGGTGCATGTTCTGAAGTGTCACCTGCATTTTAAATCTGTTTAAGTACTTTGTATGTTCATGCCTTAAGGGAGAAAGGGTTTGAACAAAGACACATATAAAAAACAAAGCACAAAGGGTTTGTAGGTTAAAACTCAAGCTTTTGTTTTTTTTGAACATCAGCTCAAATCTGGATCCATTTGCTTGAAATGGAATATTTAGTTTTCAACTCAGCATGTGAACTGGTCATGCTTGAATTTAAAGCTTGATTTATTTCTTTTTGCACCTGTTTTTATTTTAACACTGACTCTATACAAGATAGACTTTTGCTACATGGTTCCTTCCTCCCCAGCTGGAAGTCTGGTCTGATATTATCGCGTGAGACCTTCCTAAAATTTACATTTGTAACTCTGCAACCTCTGAAAATACAAAATACACTCGCTGCTCCGTTAGGTTGTGGACTTCTTTTTAAAATTTATGGTTTTCTTTCCTGTGTCAGAGCACTGACCCACATACTTGATTTTAGGACCAGTGGCTGGTCGTGAACTTGCCCCACAAAATCTTGTTTGTATAAAACAAGGAGCAGTCCTGCCCCTGGCAAGAGGTGCCAGATGGGCTGGATCAGGGGAGAACTGGACATGAATTTGGAGGAGGAAACGTGAAAGGAGCTGAGGGAGAGGAGAGGGAGACATGAGGCAGAGCGTGGGAAGCGATGGACAGGAGGGCCTGGAAGTCTGGGAATTGTCTACAGCGGTTGTATCTGACAAAGAGAAAGCATGAAACCTCTTAAGGGGGAGGTTTTAAAGGAAATGACATGTGTATTCTCTTGAATATGCAAATCAGAATTACATAATCTRCAATAACAACAATAATAATAATAAAATCTTTTCCAGATTTGCAGCTGTAACCATATGCTCAGTGGGGTGGTGGCAGAGAGCTGGCAGCCACAGCTGCTCTGTGAAACTGGGGCATCCGCCTGGTTCTGATCTCCACAGACAAGGGACAGAAGGTCACATCACAGACTGTTGTTCTCAGTATCTTGTAGTTTATATAATTTTTTCAGGCTAATAAACAAAGTATGGGGAGACCCCAGAGGCATTTAGAAGATGTGTAGATGTGGCACTTGGGGATGTGGTTTAGTGATGGCTTGACAGTGCTRGGTTAACCTGATGCTCTTGGAGGTCTYTTCTTACCTAAATGAGTCAATTACAATTTTTTCATCAAATGAAAATGCTTCACTTAGTTCTGCAGTAGCTCTAAGCCATCCTCTTTCCTTGCTTTTCCTTCCCCGTGGAATACTGAAATTGGTTCATATTGCCCCTGTTCTTTCCCRTGCAGATGTAGGAATTTTAGGTGTATTTACTGTACCCTTTGCTGGGTTAACTGTGATAAACATGTGCGCCCTTTATAAATATAATTTTCCCTGAGAGCAAAGATGAGCTAAATGATAAARTATGCTGAGATACTGAAGTAAACCCTCCATAATACTAAGCAGGAGAGTTTAACCAACAGATCATGAGAGGTTTTTTCTCAAGGCTTGAAGARCTGCTGTGTTTGCTAACACAGATCTTTTCACCAAGGCATGAGCTTATATGATGAGAAGAGCCACCATTGTCTGTGGMACCACAGTTAGTGTTTCTTTGTAAGGAAGGTGGGAAAAAAATCTCAGTTGATATGAAACTTTGGTATCTTTGTRTATTTGTGGATTGTAGATGTCAGKGATCAAGTTGGATCTCTGGTTACARTGTTAGCTTGGACAGGGGAAATGTAAGTGCTCAAGCAAGAATTTKGGCATTTTTTTTCAAATTTCTGAGGGCAGAGGCAATTTTGGCCACTATCTCRTTTCTGTTATGTGTGTYTTTATTCTGATATATATTAWATAAATATATATATTGTGTTATATATATMTMTATATATRTGTGTGTGTGTCTGTACAAAAACCCCTGTGTGGGGTATGCACATCTTTGTCAGACTTGGTGTGATTTCACCATATTAAGTTGTTATTTTGAAAATACCCTGGAGATTCCTACATGTCTCTTCCTAAAGTTGTATTCAACGTGTTTCCTAGATGTTGACTGACTTTGATATTGAGGTTGAYTTGCATGTCTGAAAATTAGGATGGGCACTGAATCCTATGAAAGGAGTGTATGAATGGAGAGTGTGAACCTTGTAGGAAGAGTAATTTTATTTTAGATTATGCGGTTCTTGGTYGTGTAAGCTTAATCTTGTTTCTTGTCCTTTTTCCTAGGGTGACTCTGTTATTACAGTGCAGCTGACTGAGGAAGATAAAGTTGAAGATGATGTAGTTTTTTATTTGGTCTTCACTGGATCAACTGTCCAACACTGCACAAGCACGAGAAAGATTAATCCTGGAAGTCTGGAGACAATTTCTCCTGGTAAACAATTGGCTTTCTTTGCATATCAGTGTATCAGTCTGTGAAATTTGGTTACTACAAGTGGACTGGAATATAATGCTGTTTGCTTGGTTGACTCTAGCCTCATTTACACATTCACAAGGAGTAGAACACGTGGTTTGGATGACTGATTTTGTGTGAAATCTCTTACTTGATTTCACTAGAATTATATGACTTTGAGATTGCAGTTATTTAATATGTAACTATGAGATGCTATTGTAGAAAATTCACAGTTACACATGCACATAGTAAAAAGCTTTTAAATGCARCAAAGATGGTAGAAGATGCGTTTGTGAAGTTTGCTGTTGCCCAAATGGTGGACACCCCAGTAAGTTTTAGCTACACTCATCATCTGCTTGACTTGCTGAGGTTCATTGCTGTCTTGCTGGTGAMTACAACCCTTGCCCCTAAATCCTGTTCAGCTCAGAGCTCACAGAGCATTTCTGGAGCCCTTGCAGTACAGGTGATGTGCTCCTCAGTGCCATCTCTCCATGGCTGGTTSAGATAAGATGGGTTTCCACATGAAAGCCCACCTCTGTTTTTATCCTTTGTGCCACCAACAAAACAAAACCAATCAGCATTTCCCTTTGGTGACTTCAGGACCGTGGGAATGAGCGTGTTCCAGGCTGCAGTCCTCACCATTAACCTTTCATTCTGACTTGTTGCTATGCAGCACACTGCTACCAGTGTGAGAAAAACGCCTGACATTTTCACTACACACAGTGTAACTCAGGCCATCAAGTGCTTTTCTTGRGTTTGTCTTTTCATCTACCTCCTAAAGTATTGTTTTGTGGGAGATGCACGTGGAGTAAAATTTGGAGTTGTTTTCTCTTGGGAATGAGTAGCTAAAAGTTGGCCACTCAGTTTTTTTCATTTCCTCCTCTTTTTGTGCTGTTCATGTTGTTCAGTTGGCTTGGGAAGAGAAGCCTTTTTATGGCTACTGATGACTGGAGCCCCGTGCAATCAATTAGATTAGTGCTTATTTTCTCCCAGAAAAGCAAGAGGGGGTGACTCCTTCCCTGCTTTTGTGTGGTGGGCGTGGGGCTCTGCCAGCCCTGCTCAAAATGACTTCACCTCTCCCTCGGGGCYGTGGCTGCTGTGCCAGGAAAGGAACTGAAAAGCTTCAGTGTTCCCTGCAGCCCATGTGGGAGCCAGCCTGCTGGATGGGATTTCCGGGCAGGAACGACTCTTTCCCATCACTGCTGCCCTTGCAGCAGTGCTGGATGTGCCCAGGGAGGTGGCTGCCAGGTGGGACCTGGGTGATGCTCTGGGCACTGTCTGTCCTGCCAGCCCCAGATACAACTGAGTCACTGGGAGGGCTCCCTGCAGCTCCTTTTGGTGCTGGTAGTGGGAAATCTGACACTGTTTATGATTCAAAAGGAAAAGAGGGAATTTCTCTCAATTGTTCCTTTAGCAATAATGGATTGTTTTGTTGGTGATTTTTTTTTTACCCAGTATAGTCGGGATCTTGTGGGGTGTGGAGTTGGACTGTGATGGGTGCTGTCCCAAAATACAGAGACAGAGTTTTGGGGACCTTTCATAAAGGTAGTCTCACTCCTGCACTGTCCTGGGCTGTGGTGCAAGGAAGAGGTGGCATCTCAGRTGTCAAATAGCCATGTGGATGAGACTACCTAAGAAAAAAAATACTTCAGTGATGAAGAGGTTGTTGGGGAAAGGCAGAACAAGAAATGGGAAAAGCCTGATTTTTTTCATCCCCTCTGCTGACACCCGTGCATTTGTCCAGCGTTGTTTCAGCAGTGATTACACTGATTTCAGTGGAAGTATGAATTACTTCAGTGCAGCTCTTCCTCCTCCTCCTTCCTGGACGCACAGTGAATCTGTAATCATGTGTTTACACTCTGTATGTTCCACAGTTGCCTTGGCAATGGCTGTGGTGACTCAGAGCGTTATTTGACCTCGGAGGGATTAGCCATGAACAACMCACAGAGTGTGTGAGACCAGCCCTTGTTCAAACACCCAGCCTGGGCACTTAGCAAGTGTTCTGCAAGGRAACTCCTGCAAACAGCTTTTAGCCAAAATCTCACCTTTTACTTCCAGCTCTGAGCATCTTTCATTTGTTCCTGTGATGCAAGGAGTGTTGCACTTCCCTGTGGGCACAGCAGCTCCTGGGGACAGCTCAGGTGCACTGAGGAAGGGCTGATTCACTCAGGARCCTCTCTGCCTTCCCTGAACCTCCTCTGCATCCCTTCTGGACTCCAAGGCTCTTCCCTCATTCTTGCCCCACATCCTCAAAATTTCATCTGGTCCCCAGGAGACTTCAGATGAAGTCCATCAGCAGCTGGGGTGAAAGGGGTGATGTAATTCTGTTCAAGCTGAAGTAAAAACAAACCCACATTTTTAATTTTCGTTTCTTGAGTTTTTCAGTGGGTTTCTTGATGTACAGAAGTGTAAAAGACAGACAAATTATTTCATTACATTTGCTGCCAGAATTAATCAGAATGTTTTAGAAAAGCTTTCAAATAAAACTGCATTTGAAAAGAAATCTTAACAACAGAAAGTTGTTTTAGGTGAAAAATTAGAGAAAATGGAATGGAAATATAAGCTGTCAAAATACCCCATAAATTTTCTTTGTATGTGAAAATTCTCTATATCCTGAAAGACTTTACCTAAAAAAAGCTTATCACTGCAGAATTAAATGACTGCTGCATCTTATATAATTACTAGAGCAATCTGCTTCTTTCCTATGCTTTTTTATCATCAGCCTTAAACACTGAATATATATACAGTCCATAATACTGTTCAAATGTGAACTTTTATTTCTGTACAGAGTAAAGGAAAGGACTTCTGATTGTAATTTTATGGTAGCAGCTTTATTTTACCTGAAGATGTGGATAAATTCAGATTAATAACTTCTTCAAACATCAGAATACTTACTTGTATTTATGCTCTTGCTCTGAAGAATGGGATGGATTATTTATCCTGCCCTGCTGTTGGCTGTGTTAATTTAAGGAAGGTAATTTCCSCTTGTAAGAAACAGAGCTGATCATCTGAGCTGATCAGTCATAACCTGAAGTGTCAAAATTAGCTACTGAGATTCAAGAATTAGCCAGGAGATGATGTTTTGTGTGCTTTCAGTACCTCTTTTGCCAGCCTAARGACACACTTGGGTTACATCACCCAAGCAAGCTTTTATTTGTCTCAGTGAAAAGCTACCAAAACCTCAKTTAACTGTTGGCTTTACTGTCACTGTTACAGTTCTTCTTTTTCCAATTAATCTGGTTGAAATTCTCCCTCATGGAAGCAGTATTCCTCAGTACCAGAGGCACTGTGTAGCACAATTTCAAGCATTGCTGTATCAGACACAGAATTAAGTGGCAGGTGGAGGTGTAATGGCACTGCCACTGCTCCAGTAGGGATCTCAGTGCAAAATCTTGGTCTCTGGAGTTTGGGTGTTAAGAAAACATCAAAAGTCTGAGCAGGGAAGGAAGTAGAGGCATGATACCATCTCTGCTGCTGTGGTTAGCTGTTGTTGCCTGCTGAGTTTGTACTGTTGGGGATGGATATGTCTCTTAAGTCACAGATGCTCATCCTCCTGGTGTTGGTCATTAACTGAGCTTTTCAGCAAGCCCTTATTCCTACAGCAGCTGAGATTGCCATAATCTCAATGCATTTTTTTCTTCCCACTGTCTCTGCAGGGTAGGGAGGGTAACTGAGGCCGAGCAGATTGCATGTGGTGCTGGAGGAAATCTGTGCAAAGCAGGGAAGTGAAACATTCATAGCAAGACGGCAGCCTCATCGCTTGTCTCTCTGCTAGAGCAGCTTTTTTCCCCACTGGGAAAAAACCCAACCCAATAATAAAAATCCTCAAATCATGATCTGGCAAACAAACCAGCAGATGAAGGAATGACCTCATCACTGTCCACACAAGTCAAAAGTCCCAACCACAGCTCGCCGTGGCCAACGGAGGCCTCTGAGCATTGGGAAACTCTTGGGGAGATCTGGGGGAATTTTCTTGCAGGAGCTGATGTGCTCAGGGCTCCTGTATTTGTGGGGTGCATTTATTGCAAAAGTTTGCATGCCATCCCATAGCAGCTGTATGGTTGGACATGTATTGTGCTTTGCATTTAATGACTGGTGGTCTGGAAAGTTTGGGAGACACGGGGGAAATTTGAAATGAAATTTCAATGAGGGAGAGACAGTCCAGAAATCCAGAGCTGCTGCAGCAGCTCCTGATCAAATAAGTGTAGGGTAAGAAACACCCTGTCTGTGAGCCAGGTCACCAAAACAAGAAGTAAATTTTGTGAGATATAATTGCCTTGGTGAGTACTGTTGCAATCTGTATCACTCCGAGCTCTGATAATACAAAAATCGCTTTTCTCGTGTTTGTTGAACTCAAAAGTTGAAGGATTCTTGTGRGGGGTTTCAAAGGGGAGGAGAATCAAAACTGGAAGTAGAAAGARGGTCTGAGAGACTGTGTGTCTGCTGGTAGCTGCTTGCCAGCAGTTTCCACAGGGCTGACACATTCCCGTTGACTCACTCTCAGCTTTCTCTCCATCCTTAAGCTAAGGCAGAGAAGCAGCTTCAGTCTTTAACTTGTTCTTAATTCCACAGCTCTCAGAGTTGCTGGTTTTTGGGGTTTTTTTCTCCTTACTTTCTTTCTGCTAGTTAAAAAGATACACAAAAATTAATTTCACTCAGCTTGGAAATACCTTCATTTCAAACTTTTCTTTTACTGTGAAATCTTTTACATATGGTGATGCTTTATTCATTTCTACCACAGACTGTGTTTTCCCCTAAGAAACAACTCTTCATAGAAAAAGCTGTATTTTATGAATTACAATCTTTGTACTGGTAGACCAGAAGGGTAAACAAGTTGCATAACAAATGGCCACTTGGCAATACCAGTTGTGGATTTGAAAATACTCTTAATTATGAAACAAAAACCCCTTAAAATAGACTAAAACAGCATAGCCAAGAAGACTTTTTGCAGTTAATCTTCTTCAGTGTATTTAATTGCTTGAGGCAGTGTAATTAAAAGGAAGTGATGCCAGACTAGATGACATCAGTCACAGGAAAAAGTGATTGAATCTGTGTTGAAATTATTTAAGATGTGATGTGTGGGGTCTTACACTACTCTAGGTTTTTAGGGCATCTGCAGTGTGTAAAAGCCTTTRAAAAAATCTTTACCCACTCTTCAATCTCTCTTTCACCTTTCCAGTGAAAGGAAAAGCAGAGGCTCCTGTCCAATGCTGGTGCTGTGCCTGTGTATTTCATAAGGCTTCCTGTGTTGCAAGAGTGAATACAGTAACTGTGTACATTTCATAAATGCACTTCAGAGATGGGCTCTGATTTTCAAACTAGAACTCAGGATTTCTGAAGCAGAAAAGAAGCATTTTTTGGATGGTCACAGGAGATTGCTTGGCTTCCTTTTCCACAAGCCACCACATGACAACATCTCTTGGATGCGTCTTGGATGCAAATCTGAGATCCTTAATGAGGTTCACATTTCTTGTCTCGTTTTCCTGTCCTTAAGTCTCTCTGTAGGACCTCTTTCAGCCCAGCTCCACCATGGTGACTTGGAGGATGCAGTTAGTCTTTAGTCACCTACCAAGCAAACCCAAACATGTCCTTCCAGCAGGGCTTTAAATAGCTGCCCAGCCTGGGGGCCCATTGTTTGATAGCTCCAGTGTGAATTCTGAAAATAGGAGGTTTGGACAGGATTTCCACTTTTGGAGGACTAGGAAATGAAATCATCTTTTAATAAAGCTCTGTTTAGGGGTGTTTGTCTCCATGTAGGCCTTGTTAAACAAGAAGTCAGAAGAGTTGTGCTGCTGCCCTTTTAACTGCACCCCAGATCACAGGCACAGGTAGCAGTTAGATGGACAGGTCTAAGCTGTACATTAATTTATCTGCTAATGACTTGAGAAATCTCCCCCTGTTCTCGTGCTCACAGATCTGCATCAGCACCATGTAGAGGAAGCAGTGCTTTCATGCTGACACATCTCATCTCTTCAGCGTTAAGGACAGACAGGCCAGAGCACCATGTCTTCATTTTTCATTCTCATCTTTTACCCAGAGCAAGCTTCATTAAGTGTCCCCATTCATTCCCAGTAAGGGATTCTTCAGTTCAAGAGTTTTTGTCTCATTTAAAATAATTTTTAAAGCGTGGTTTGATGTGTAGATGAGGAATTCACTTCATAGCAGCAGAATTARTCACTGTACCCATCCCTGCTAGATAGAAATAGTTTTTTAATTTCTGTATTTTTCCTGCAATATGTTGGTATTTCTCAAAACAGCTCCAAGGCAAGAGTTGTTTCTAAGCTAGATTTAAAGTAACTGAGGAGCAAAAGGAGAAATGGTATGAAATGCAATGTTGCTGGAGTTAAGGGATGGATCATTTGACTTGTATCACAGACAGCATACAGATGACCACATTTGATAGTGGCCAAAAAAAAAAAAAAAGGGTGAAGAAAGGAAGTGTAGCCAGGCAGTCTGAGATGGCAGCTAGAGAGAAACACTTAAGTTTGTGAGGAGAGTTAAAACTTGAACAAGGATACTGCTGGATGGTACAAGCATGACAGAAATTGAATATTTCATCAGTTCTATTGCTGTTTGGCCAAAGGCCCTGATTTCTGGAGAAGACTGAAGGCAATCAGAAGGGTTGCTGGGCAGTATTGAGAACCTGAGGGCGTTGTAAAGCCTGGAGATTTCTCATCCCTTCTCTGAGTGATTGTTACGTGTGTTTTCARCCTATGGAAATGCAAACCTTTGTCAGTAGGCTCATTGCTCTTCCTGACTGTTGTGGTTTAACCCCAACCAGCAGCTCAGCCCCACACAGCTGCCTCTTGTGCCATGGGGGAGAGAATTTGAAGAGCCAAAGTGAGAAAACTTCAGAGTTGAGATAAAGCCAGGTTAATGGAKAAAGCAAAAGCCACATGCAAACAAAGCAAAATGAGGGATTAGATCTCTACTTTCCATGGGYATGCAGGTGTTCAGCCATCAGCTCCATCACATGTAGTGGAGATTTCCTCCCTCTTTCCCCAGCTCTGTACACTGAYATTGGGAWATCCCTYGGGTCASTTGGGGTCAGCTGTGCTGGTTGTGTCCCCTCCTAGCTCCTTGTGCCCCAGTTCTGCTCACTGATGGGGTGGGTGAGAAGAAGAAGAAAAGGTGATAAGTGCATAACTTGGTGCTTAACCCATGGTAGGAGAAGGCACTGGTGTCTGTCGGAGGGGGCAGAAAGGTGAGGCACAGGAGCAATACTGGGCTGTTCTKGCACTGCCTGGAGCTCTGTGTGATTGTGAACAAGTTACTTAACCTCTTGAAAACAGATTTGGTTTTGCAGTGATAACTGTGTACCTCCTGAGAGTGCCAGAAAGCTCAGCTCCCTTCTGGTCATGCTCTGGGCCAAGGGCTGTAGAAGTTCAGGTATTAGTCCAGGCCATTGGATCTTTGATGTGGTGAGAAGTGTTGCCCCACTGATGGTTCCTTCAGAAGGTTCCTGTACTGGGGACATGTTTGCTCACACTGTTCCAGCAGCCATTTCAAAGCAGGGGAGCAGAGACCTCTTGAGCAATTTTTCTAGTATTGTCTGCTCTTGTTACATCCTGGCTCTCCTTTCATTTGAACTGCTTGCCAAAAGTCAGAACCTGTCCTGTGTTCTTGCCCCCATGTCTGACATCTTCTCAGATGTGAGGAAGCACAACATCAAAGCACTGCAAGCTGTTGCCCTTCTGAAGAACATTCCCTAGGGTTTAGCATGATGCTTGTTTGAACCTGTTAAATAAAAATGGACTGTCAGGTCTGTCACTTTCTCTTCTAGGCTGCATATTCAATATCTGGGGAAGTTTCAGTAGAATCCTTGTTGGCCACAGGACAGGACATGCTCTTTTTATCACCTTCCCTTGTGTTGCCTTTTGCAGCTGGTGTTTAACACAGACTCCATCCAAGGGAACTTTGTGTACATCCRTGATGTGCTGCTTTAAGGAGACCACACGTCTTGACAGAGGTTCCTGTAGTTGCTGTCTCGATGGAGGAGCCTTTGCTGTCCCACAGCAGAGTTGTTTGGCATTGTGACAAGGAAGTGACTGTCCCAAATGGTTTCTCTGTAGCTGCTCRTGGGCTGTTTTGGCTTGGTGTATCAATCCTGAAAGTCTGCTGGCAGAGTAGTYGTATTCTAGGTTATTCTGCAGATGGGATTCTTATGGGAATAGGCAGAAAATATTTTTTTTAAAAATTGAATAAAAGGTTTAGCTGTCCTCATGCTATTAAGAAAGCTTTTACTGTGGTTTTTTTTTTTTTTAAACTCTGCATTCTAGCAACCTTCCACTGCTCTGCTTTAGGGAGAGTCCGGTTTGCAGGATTTGAGTCAGCTCCTGTAGGCTGGCACGGTCCTCTCACAGTGTGTGTAGAGATCCCTTTTGTGGAGGCTGGAAACAAAATTAACATCTTACCTSCTCTGTGTTTGATGTCCTTAGGAAGATCAGCAAAACAAGAAGGTGTAGGGGGMGGCATGTACAGTTCTAAATGGCCTTAAAGGCAAGTTCCCTCAAAGTTGTATCATCCTCCCCACTTTTCCCTTGAGCATTTGGGGCTTTTACTGTGAAGATGAGCAGAATCTCTGAATGGGTTCCATCTGGGCAGCTGAGTACTAATACAGTAATGTATTAGAATGCACATGCAGTATTTTCAAGAGCAGTAGAAGTTCTTCTTACCCCTATTCTTCAAAGCAACAGAACTACTAAATCCACTCCTTCAGCTTTCATATCATCCTCTTGCTAATAGGTATCTGGTGCTGGAAGGAAAGTTTTCTCACCTTTCAGCTTCAGRGCATCCTGGTTGTGTTGTGTTGTATTGGGCAGTTGCAGCAACATCCCTGTGTGTTTTCCTCCCTTTCTCCACTTGCCTTTGATACCYTTCCAGCTGCATTTGCTCTCCTTAGGAAGCCACAGCCTCATCTCTGACAATTTTGGTGTTAACCCGCAGTGTCCTAATAGGAGTTTTGACCTTTCAATTAACTTCAGGATTGCCTCTTTCAGTAGACAAAATCTGTACAGATGCCAGAAGCCTCAGAACAGATTTGTGAGGTTGGCTCAAAGACCATGAAGATTAGGGACATATTTTCCCTTTTGTCAGGGAAATCAACAGCAAAAGGCCCCAACAGAAGAAGGAAACTTTCCCACTGACCACAAATAGGGGCTTAGATTGAATTTTCAAGCCTTTAAAAATAAATTGTCATTTTGTATTTAATTAATCAGGATGTCGTGAATGTGGTGGTATGCTGAGGTCATGGGCAAAAAAAGCTTTTCCAGTAATTAGTGCAGGGTCCATGCTGTTCTGGCAAAAACAGCCATGACGTCAGTCTGAGGCTGGAACAAGAACCTGTACCACACAGTGAACTTGAAACACAAACTTWATTACTGAAGGGGCATGTCTGACAACTACAAGTTCTCGTTGTGTTGGACACATAGTATATTTTTCCCTTTAAAATTCCCAAAAGATGTTTGGTTTGGTTTGCTGTTTGGGGTTTTTTTTCTCCTCAAGTTTCTGAGTCAGTGAAATTGCTGCCATGCCTCCTTTCTCCTGTTTCCCTGCCCTAAATAAATAATGAAATGACCAGACTTCCAACCCTCTTGTTTTGTAAATATAGAAAGTGGCCATTTCCATGTTTTTATTTAGCAGGAGCAGCTTAGTTTTTAGTGGTGTTGTGTGAACCCAAATACAAGGGGCAGGTGCAGCAGTGAGCATGCACAGGGCATGCCCAGGCAGGTCATGCTCTGGTAGCAATTTTTTTAGGTGAAATGTTTTCAGTGCAGGCCAAGTATTGTGACAGCATTTGGAGTATGTAGTTTTGCAGCACTCTTATTCTAGTTTCTGATGAGTTACTGGAGTCCTGCGGAGCAGCAAAAGAAAAATGTGTCCATATAACCTGGCTTTAGGTACGTTAACAAAATCTTTTACTTAAATTACTTAAAACTCCTGAGATTGCTTGTTGCTGTGTATAAATAGCCTGGATGGCTTATAGTTCTTGGCTTATACTGGGACAGAGAAGAGTTATACATCTTTTCCTTTTAAAATCTTTCTGAGATATCAGAAATACTTATCTCTGATGATACATATAAATTCCAAAGACAGCGTTAATTTAGAGCTGTGACCCCCAATAACTTGGTTTTATTTGATTTAATGCAAAGAGTGCATGTGTCAAAGGATCTGCTCAGTTTTGTTTCCTCAGCCCGCGCCATTTTTCTTTTGGTTTTTACCATTTGTCTGAATTTTGTCTTGCAGGCCATGACTGCTGTGAGACAGTGAAGGTGGCACTTTGTGCCTCTAGAGAAGGTCACCCCATTCTGGTTGTGGCAGAGGAGAGTTTCCAGTTTGTCCAGGACGAAGCCTACGATGCTGCCCAGTTTCTGGCCACCTGTGCTGGCAACCAGCAGGCTCTGAATTTCACACGGTTCTTGGACAGGTCAAGGCCACCTGCTGCAGACGTGGACTTTCTGGATGAGAAAGTGGCCTTGGCATTTCGACACCTGAAGCTGCCAGCAGAATGGAACGTGCTGGGAGCAGACCAGTCCCTGAGCGGTGAGGATTGTGGGGCACAGTGAGATTTGCAGGTTGGGAGGGAGGTGAAAAGCTTGGGAGAAAGGGTTCCCTGCCTTGGGAGCCTGCCATGTACTTTCCAAAAGGTGTGGTGGTGGCCTCTGTGCTCAGAGATGGGATATGATGTCCATCCACATCCCATATCTTGCCCTGTAGCCTCCTTAAAATATGTAAAATATACCTTACATGTATATATAAATAAATATAAGGTATATTTTATATATATTTTTATATATATATTTATATATATATTTACTTATATATAAAAATAAGGTATATTTAATCTATTTTATATAAAATAGATAAAATATACCTTACATATATATAAAAATATAATACTTTATTTAAAATATATAAATCTTTATATAATTAAAACTACAATAAATTAATTGTGAAATTATATTAATTATAGAAATTTTATATATTATATAAATTATACAAATCATATTAATTTATTGTAAAATTATAATAAGCATATGAAATTTTATATAGTCAAATATTTGATAAGATAAATAGAATTTTATTTAAAATATATGAAATATATAAAATATAATTTATATAAATATATATTATTTATATATATTATATATAAAATACAATACACACAAAAAAAATATATAATATATATAATCCTAACTCATGATTTCTCCTGCTCATCTCTTAACAGCACGAGCTGACAGTATTTTCATATATAGCCTGAAAACGTTTTTCTTTTTGTGTATGTAACACTGGCAGGTATATCAATATAGTGCTGTATGCTGATAGAACCCTGTGTGTAGAATATCTGATGCTCCTGGAAATATCCTTGTGCCAGGAATTTGGTGCTTGTAGTAGATGTTGGTTTTATAGCACAGGTGCAAAACAACTGTGACATCAACAACTGTGACATGAAAAATACATGTGATTTTTCTTGGAGAGCTTGAGGCTCTGGCCCTGAGGGTTCATATCACATCCCTKATTGTACACAGGATGGGTTAACACTGCAGTTCCCCAAAATAAGCCTGGACAATTTTGCAAATAAGGGAAGGGTGGGAAAACTTGACCTTTAACCACAGCATTGAAGGCTACTGAGAGCTTATAAATAAATCCCAATGCTGGCCCAAAGCCTCTGGTGGCTGCTGAAGCAGAAGTGCTGAGGTGTTCAGAGTGCTGTGGTGTGTCTGTGTCCTGGGAGTTCTGCCTCTTTTGTCACAAGGGGGTAAAAGGAAACACACGTGGGACCAGGAGACTACTTCCAGTATGTACAAATCCTTGCTGTAAATTTCCAGGGTATTTTGGCAAACAGTTTCACTTCAGGAATGTGACTCTGAGGCATCTGTTATCTTTTATGAGATGGCAGTGGCACAAACGCTTGAATAGGGCTGGGATGTGACTTGCTCAGTTCTGATCACTGCAACAGGGTTTTCCCTAGGAGATTTTCCTGCTTGATTTTTCTCCAGCTTGCTAACTGCTTTTGTAAAGCTCAGTACAAGGACAGACAATTCCCATGTTAGCAGACATTAAAATATTTGATCATATTTAATGACTCCTTGATAGAAATTCAGCAGCTGTCATACGTTTACAAGGAGATAACACTTTTTTCCTCTGTGTGGAAGTGACTGATGTTTCTTTCTGCATTTGAAAAGTGTTGTGATAATGCAGACATTTCTGGTTTAAGTGATATAAATATGGTCACAGTGGTCTTAACAAAAACTTTCAAACCCTGAATTGTTGCTGATTTTGCAGGAAGGCTGAGATCTGCTTTTTTTTTTTTTTTTTTTTTTTTGACTTTGATTATTCTTTGGAAAATCAGCACTTAGGGAAACCAGGCCATAAGATTTACATTGATTTGCTCAGTTTGCTTGTGTGTCTGGAAGTTGTGGTTATGCAGGACTCTGTATGTTAATGGACTTGTAGAGCATCCACAGTGAGAAGGGGGAGCTCTGTAGTGCCAAATTCTGTAACTCTTGAGTGTTTTGGCATCTTGTGGTGAGGTGTGTGTAGATAGAAGTGAATAAATATAATGTCACTAAATGCAAATTTAATTCAAGAATATTAGTGCTGTAAAATTTGTTCCTTTTTGTTAGAGGCAGAGTYATCTGGTAGTTTTTTTGCAGGGAGATATTTACACATAGGAAATTTGGGGGAATTTTTGTGTCTGTGACAGGAAGGATTTGCATACAGAAGCATCCTTTTGGTCACGAAACTCTGTGGGATGGAAGAGATGTCCCTGATTTATGATGGAGYGCCAGATTAGAAAAACCTCTGTGCTGAAATATAGCACCCTTATACTGGTGCTTGTGTGTTAATTTGTGTGTGGGAGAGGGAAAAGCACTGCAGAGATTGCACTGTAGGAGTGTTTGAACAATTAGGCACATTCTGGCCAATGCCTGCAGTGGGGACACCCTGTCCTGCACTGCTTCACTACCTATGAACAGCTACWGCAATTCATGCTTCACATTTCCCTAAATGTCAGCACCAGATAACTTCAAATAACCTTCTCGAAGGAGAAAATACTATAGAAATGGGAACAAAAGGAAATGTCAGATCCCTTCTTGAAAGATGTTTAGTGCTGCCTCTGAGCTGGCACGTCTCTATGGGCTCTTGTGGGCTGGAAACAAAACGCTGCTGTTCAGCAGAACCTCTGAAGGCAGGAATGAGCCAGGAGCCCCCGAGTGCCACAGCCTGATGGGGAACTGCTGCTCAGAGGAGGCTGCTGTTGTCAAACACGCTCAAAGGTCGATTTTCAAAGGCCTGAAGCAGGAGCCTAACTTTTGCAAAAGTTAGGAAGTAATGGCTTTCTGCAGGCAGAAGCTGGGTACAAGATCTACCGCTGAGCACAAATCCAGGCTGAATTTTGAGGAGCGGGTGGCTTTGTGTGGAGGCTTTTGCCTGCAGCCAGTCCTGGCCAGGCTTTGAGCAGAGGGCAGGGAGTTCACTGCTGTCACCCCAGAGAGGCTGCTGGAAGTTTWCATCACCCACCTCAGTCTCCCTGAGGCTGTTGAACAGACACAGCTGCAGGACTGGGGATGGGAGCACCCAGGATAGCTGAYATCAGAGGTGCTTGGGCTCCATTCTCTTGCTGGCACTGGCAGAGGGTACTCAGCATTTGGTGGGATGAACTGGGAGGCAGAAGGGAGCCCAGGACAGTGTGTGGCTGGGGAAGAGCACAGTCCCTGAGACACAGCTGTGCTCTTCATCAGGCATACCCTGTCCCTCCATAGCAAGCAGTTCCTGGGCCATGCTCTTAGTTATCTGTCTATGTGTATGAGCTCCAATGTCATCCACAATTTCAGAATATCTATAATTAAGGATTAGTCTTGTTACTGTGGTATTCCAAACACAGCATTTCTTTCAGGTGCCATATAATCATGTCTGTCTTAATAATTATAAGTGCACTGTAACTTTCTGAAGAACATAGTTGTTACTGCTGTCAAAAGTGGGGCTATTTGCTGTTCTCTGTGGCATTTAAAGGCAGCTATTTAAATGGAACAGATTGTTATACTTTATGTCTAGAAATCAAAATTTAATATGTATCCTGAGGATGTATGCAATGTAAATTCAGGACTGCGATGTTCTATTTTAAATTACTGAAGAGAAAATAAGCTAAGTAGAAAACCACAACTGAATATTTTGAGGTATGGGTGATGATTATGGCTTGTTTATGTTGCAGTGGGGTAAAAAAAAGGAGAAAAAAAATAAGGAGGATCTGAGGCTCAGGTATGAAAAGCTTAGAGAGCTTGATTTTATCACTAGTAAACAGATCACTTTCAAAATAACTTGAAGTAATATTCTGACAAAACCTTTGAGGAAACAGTCTTTCCATTTTGCTTATTAAAAGTGAGTGGTGAAACCCAGATCTGTGGTTGATTTTTGGTTGTGTGAGCTTTCTGAGGTTGTGCTTCAGGAGCTGGTTGATGTTGGCAGAGGCTTGCTGTGATCACCATGATGTGGAGCAATTCCCCTGGGAGTGTAAGGACTGCTGTGAGACAGTGAGCCAGGTTTTCAAGGAGATAACCAGCAGACCATCAGATTAGATAGAACACTTAACTGATTGCAGTTACTGATGTGTTGAATATGTAGATCTTCCCAGAAGTGCTCTGGGACAAATGTGGTCCTTCGATAAGAACTGTTTGGGAAATTAAACTCCATGACCTCACCAGGTGGAGGTGGGTATAGAGGGAGACTCTCTGCCCTGGTTTGAAATAGTCTGAATGATTATGGGTTTAGTAGCTTCATGTACAAAACCAGTAGGATTTCAATGTACAGGACAACATGAGTCTCACCAGGAGTACAGATCATGAATTGGTTTGGTTTTTTTTTGCATGAAAGGAGAATGTCACCAAAAAAACCCATCTTATTTTAAACAAAAAATCCTAAAAAACCTTTTAAAAAYTTTCAGAATTTGATTACTAGTCCCTAGTCTTTTTTCCCATGGCAGGATGCTAAAGTTATGMTACTGATGATGTATTTCAGACATGAAGCTTTAATCTGTTCATCTGCTGCACTCTTGTTATAGTTTCTCTTGGAACCCTTTCAATGTAATAGTTACAGGTGTTCTTTTGGTTGGGTTTCATATCCTTTCCAGTCTGCTGCTCAGCTTCTGTGCTCTCTGATAAAGGATGGTATGGTATAAATCAACAGGATCTGTTCAGTGCCAACAGCACAAAGTGCTCTGTTCAGCAGCAGTCCTTGATAAGATGTAAAAAGTCTTTTCCATGCCTAAATTTAGTGCCCTCTGCAGTGGAAAATGGGAAGCAGAMAGCAATTCTTGTTCAGACAGCATCAGAAATCTGCTGCTCAAGACTGGGATGTACCGTTTAATCTGTGGCAGAAAAATTGTTGGCATGGGAATATTCCTTTTCCCTTTGATATTAGTGGGAATGGGGACATGGAGATCTTTTGGTGTGCTTTGAAAAATTTCTTGTTTATCAAATTAAGAAAGGAATTACACACACATCTTTTTATTAACTGAGCTCATAACTCCAAACACAACATCTTTGCCTTGACCTTTCTGTAGGGCAGTTGTCTGCTGGAGCCTTTCTCTAGTAGCTCAGTGTGAGGTGGCAGCTTGGTTCTGGGATTTTTTACCCTTGTTTCTCAAGGATTGATCTGAGCAGTGAGAGCATTTCCAGMAGAAAGCAAGACTTTGGGGCCAGATGTGATGGTAGATTTCCAAATTGCTGAGTGTGCATGAGTTTGGGTGAGAACYAAGTAAAGGTCATGAGCACAGGAAGACAAAAAGCAATGCTGCYCCATTCCATGGCTGGCTCATGAGAGGTCTCAGGGCATGGAGGATAAACTGAGCATTAGGTGTAGGTTACTCTATCTGGAAAGTTGTTTTTAAAAAGGAACAGTAGTTTTGGGGTTTTTTTTGTTATTTAATCAGGTTTAAAATGAAAGTTTTTACTTAGTGTTCTTGGGCATGTCATACCCAAAGTTTTGGGTTTTTTTGCCCTTCAATGCTTATTTGTTTTGTGCTAATAGCATCTTTAGTATTAGCAAAGTATATATGACAGTCTTCTATGGAAATTTTGTCCTCAGTTGAGCAGATAAACTGTCTGTTCATGTATCACAGCAGAAAACAATTACACAAAAATAATATATTCAAAGTCTTGTGTTTTGCCAGCTGGACTAGAGTACCCTGCCATTGTGGGGCAATAATCATATGTTTCAACTCTTGCCTATTACTAGGAAACGAGAAAGGAACAAAACAATCTTGGCCTTTTCAGTATCATGTGTCTTGTATTTCCACAATTTCTTAATTACCAGGAGCCTCTTGTTGACATTCAAACGACAGCCATTTTAAGACAAGGAGYTCTTGCTTGGTATGTGGTAGGAGAAGGGGCTCTGGCTTTTGCATATTAAAGCTTTTGATATCCTTTCATGTGTGGGACATTTTGCACCATGACAAGATCCCAAAATCATTGCCTGGATTTCCAACATTTTGCGTGACAAGCTTTATCCCTTCAAAGGTAGGAAGTCTGAAGGGATCTGTCATCTCCCTCTCCATCCAGCAAAATGTCCATACTTGATGCAGACCAGCTCTTGTCTAGTTTTGAGCAACACCAGACGCCAACAGATGTATTTTCATTATATATTAGTAGTTAATCCAGCCCACAGATGGCACATGCCTTTTTAACTGTCACCATGCAAGTTTTGCACACTCCAGAACCTTCCAAAGCCATTGCCTGGGGCCCCTGCAGTTGTTGGATGTACAGCACTTTGTCTCTTCGCTGCCATCATCTGTGCCCGTCTGTTAGGGTGGCCTCGTGCCAGGTTCTGTGTCAGGCAGAGCCTTCCAAAAGTGGATGGTGAGGCTGTGTGTTTAATATGCTCTGGTGGCAACATGCCACCTCTTCTTGTACAGATCCTGTGTGCAAACTGTCACCACCCAAAGGCATCGGGGCAGTGCCACGTTCACCTCAGCTGCATTTGCAGACACCTCCAGCCACGCTCTAGAWCTGTCCTGTCCACTGATTCAGTGATAAAAAAGATTGTTTCAATAGAACAGGAAAGATTTCTCAGAAGGTGCAGTCATATCAGCAGAYTGGGACAACTGGGGAGGCATTGTGACAACTGGAAGGGGCCATTTCATCATTGGACATACCAGACAGAGAGAAGCACCCATTTGGCTCAGGGACTAGAGGAATATCTGCCTGTATCTTGCAGAACTTGCAGTTGGCAGTGTGTATTTAGTGGTGAACCATGAGCTGGTGAGCAGAAGATGCTTGTCCCTATTGGTAATGCTATCAGCTGCAGGAAGAAGAAACATTTTGGTCCAGGGATCTGTGCTTATGCTTTGCAGGTCTGCACTGCTCAGCTCTGGGGCAAGACTGTCTGTTCTGGTTAGGAAGATGATTTTCCCTTTCAACAAAGCAGCCRTAACAGGAGATCCCATGTGAGAACAGAACGTGGTCAGGCCAGTGGAACACATTCTTTGTTTGGATGGCAGTTGTTTGCTCTGACAGAAGTGGTTTTGTGGCTCCTGCATCTCTGTAGGAAGAATTAYACCACATTAATTATGTTGGCTCTGCCAGTCAGTGTACAGGTAGTGTGGGAGCTTTGTGYGAAGTTCTTTGAGCAAAACATTGGGCAGTTGCTTTCACTCTGAAAAAGTACTACCTGTATCCACATTTTGCAGCCTCATCAGTGCCCTTTCTTCTRTGTCTGTCTATATGCTGTGTTATTTTCATTTTTCTTTAAATCCAGGGCTGCAGCCATTGATTAACCTCCATGTTGTATTTCTAAATCATTATGCTCTGTAACATTTAATACCCCAATCCTTCTCATTACTTAGCCAAAGGCTGAGAATTTGTCTCTGGGAGAACTCAGCCATTCCCTTTTCTCTGATCAGCTGGAACYTCCATTCAGACACACTCGTGTATTCAGGGCAACTCGGTTTTGCTTTACGGTAATCAAGAGGAGGTTGGGGGAAGACTTGGTTTGTAGCCCAGAGACCTAATTTGGAGTCATTCAGAAGAGAAGTGGTGCCAGAAAGCCTTTGGTTCTTGCATACAGATTAGTTCTTCAGAACTGGGTGCAGAAAGTTGTGAAAAATTGTGTGTGAGGCAGTGGAGAACTGCCCATTTTTGCTTTGCTTTGTTTTTCACTGAAGGTCTTAATGATGTCCCTAAAGTAAGTAAATAAGCAAGAAAAACAGCAGCACTTTGAAGAAGTGACTTCTCTTGGGGCACACTTCTTAAAGAAAAAAATACGAAATTAAATCCTAAAGCCATTATGGGCTTGCATTTTAAAACCTGTTGTATAGATTTGGCTGGAACCCAAATTAATAACCCAATAAATCATTCCTGTAATATTAAGGGGTTTATACCAAGCATGCTCATTGGCATGGCTTTCTAAGACCCAGTTGGTGCTTTTTTATTGTTGTTGCTGTCAGTCAATACTGAAATCCTTTGTTAATTAAAAGAACAAATTTTTATTTCTTGCAGTTTTTTTAACCCAAATGCTTTTGCCTTTCATACAGAAATAACAAGCTTTGATCTGCAAATGCTGGATTTCAGCAGTGCATCTGGAGCTCATTTCTGGTTAAAGCTTTTCAGAGCATCATTCTAGTGCTACAGCTTTTGGAGTAGGGGGTTATTTTTCTGAGATGAAAGCTCAGGCTCTAGAGTCACTTTTACCAAATTAGAAGGTCACAGTTACTAAATACAAAAAGCAGCAGTAGAGATTGGTAGTTTATAAATGCTGCTACWCAGAATGACAGAGCTACTGTATTAAGCTGAGAAAAGCTGGTCTGAGGCATAATCAAAYCAGGAAAGTGAACCCTTGGTTTTAAATTTTTTTTTTTGTCTATATGAGTTTTTAAACAGTTCTCTTCTATAACTGCTTTGGATATGTGCATCAAATGTATTTTTTTTTCCCTTCAAGCCTTGGGATAATCAGCATCCCGTTAGGTAACAAAAGTTGTCTGTCCCTAAAACCTGGTCCTGGTCGTGTGAGGAGAAGGTTAGGACATCTGGGAAAAACCACCTGACCACATTTCTGTTTGGGTGTGCTGGAGCTTGGTGGTGGCTGTGGCTGTTCAGGAAATGGTGGGGTTTTCACATTGACTTCTGTGGTCAATCTCAGCATGAGAGGTCCTGAGCACTTCCAGCCCCACCGAATCACGTCCCTCACTTTACAACTGGTGTCTCCTGCACATTGGCAACCATGCTGTTTTTCCAGGTGCTGCAGGTTCCTTTGGGCTGTCAGCTCCATGCCAGCCGCTGTGTGGTGGAGCTAGGATGTGGGGAAATATCATTTCCCCTAACCCACAAGCCTACAAATTCCCATTTCTTTCTTTCTCTCTTTTCCTGCCTTCCCAGAGAACATCCCTCGGGAGACACTGATGCATTTTGCGGTCAGGCTGGGTCTGCTGCGCCTGACGTGGTTTCTGCTCCAGCAGCCGGGTGGAAGAGGAGCTCTCAGCATCCACAACAACGAAGGGGCAACGCCTGTCAGCTTGGCCTTGGAGAGGGGCTACCAGAAGCTGCACCAGCTTTTGACAGAGTAAGGATGATTTGGTGGTTTCTCTGCTGGTTTTCCATTCTCTACCATGCTTGGCTTTGCTGTTATGTTATCACTCAATGGTGTCTGAGTGCTATACTCCTTCCTTAAAGGCAATTTTGGTGTAATTTTACTTTTACCGTTCTTGGTAGCAGCAGTGGGGACRGCCCTGAGGGTTTAGGGGAAATGCAGTAAATTTTTGGGGGGGAGGGTTTCTTGTTGCTCAATATTCTGCTTCCAGCTGTCATGTAAAGTYCAAAGTGAGTCACTGTAATATTGACTAATTAATACAAATCTTATGCAAACACAAATGAAAAAGCTTTTCTTCAAGCAAGCACAACTGCCCAAAAGAGGGGAGCTAATAGGTATTGTGGACTGTTGTTTCTTACTTTTTAGGGAGGGAGTTTTTTAGTTATGGTAGATAGTGATCATTATATTMAAATAAGGCAGCATCTTGAGATGAACAGGCATTTTACTGGTGTAGGTTAACAAAAATAAAGTAAGAATTAATGCAAATATTTAAAGGAGARCAGAATACTTAACAGAAACAAGTCTGTTGTAAATGGTTTGAGAAAAAGCCAGGTCTTATGACACATAGCAAGTAACTAGAGGCATGAGCATTTATTGCACTGCTTTACAAGGAATCCTTTGGAAGATGGCAAGTTAGTTTTGAGCAGCAAATGTTTGGAGATCTAGCTTTAATAGCTGAGGCTAATAAAGACAAAGAGCTTAAAAAAATCTCAAGGGGGCTGTTTGTATAGGAGAAAAGATTTCGTCTCTGTGTGTGTTATTCTGATGCCTGGTTCTCTTAAGCTTTGTTATAAACTTTGTCTTTCTGAATTGATTTCTCAGATACTTGGAGTTTATGTTGAATGACCCAATGTCATGTTTAGGAGTCTGCTGTGTTGTCCACATTATCATGCAACGTTCCCTGTTAAAGATTGTAAATTATTGTGCTTTCTGTAGTTGTTKGGTGCAGTGTTTTGGGGCAGAAAATATGATCTGTATTGCTGGAGTGATTGCATTTAAGTTTTATCCTTAAATTCRGGCAGCCACTTGGAAAGTGAGGGTGAAGGAGAAGGTGCAGGGTGGGATGGGACCTATACCCAAATACCTTCTCCTGCCACCTTTGTTGGCATCAATACAGAGAGGATGACAGTGTTACATTATTCTCCATCAAGGTCAGTCATATTGTGAAAACACAACTATCTCRCAGGCTGTAAAAATGGGATGTGCAAATTCATCCTGTAACTGCAGCAAGGTTCTCCAAGGTGAGACTTACCACATTAACAACCTTTACATACTGTCAGGAGGCTTAAGCTGGCCAAAACTTGATTATAGAGCTCACCGCAAATGCTGCAACCCTAATGTGAGTAGTGCTGGTAATTTAAATAAAAATGGGAAGTAAACAAAACTATTACAACAGCTATTCATGTATTTGGTGAAGTTTTTCACAACTGTCTCCTGTTTTGGAATGGCAGTTCTCACTCTGTGGAATGAAGAGAGGACTGGGATTCCGTGACATTGTCCTGTGTCATTGGCTTTAAGGAATGCTGCTGGCCCAATCCATGGAATTTCTCTGGTGACCTTTGCAGTTTGTCTTTGAAARTAAGACACAAGCAACTGCAGACCATCAAGGTCCCAATTCCTGTTCTTCTTGGTGTATCCTTAAACTGTTCTTTGTGATTTGTTTTCCTCTTGGASTGCTGTGTGGAAATACAATGTATAAACATCTGATAGCCATGCCACAGGTCCCCTGACTTTGAGAACTCTTCTATTCCCATGAAGCCCTAAAAACAGAAATCCATGGAAGACCTGGTTCCCTTTCTCAATGGGTAGGATGGTGGTGGAGCATTGTGATGGGATCTTGGGGCTGACTGGACCAGTGGCATGGGGGTGTCCACAGCCCTTCCCCACAGGAGGGTGATGGTGAAAAACGGGCACACCCCRATTCCCCAGCAGTGTTGTTTTATTTTTTTATTATGCTGAGCATTTTCTGCAATAAGATAGGATCAAGACTTGAAAATCCCTATTGGGAGGAGAAATWCTGATCTTCAAAACACAGAAAATTCTGTGAAGAGAGCGAGTGTCATTTATGTGCTGTCAAAACACAAAGGACACTGTACAACCTCATTTCTGCACTGTGCCTATGCTCACACTGTATAATCCATGCACACAAATTTGGCACACAGCTCGTCCCACTCAGCAAAACACAGAGCAGCAACTCATGTTAGTGAGGGCCCCTACAAAGGAGTCATTATTTTTACAAGYAATTAAACTGCACCGTGCCAAATAAATTAATGCAGTGTGTTTTGTGATGCATTATCCTTGGGGGGAATTTATTGTTCTCTTGCTTGCTAATTTGCAGGACCCTCCATTTTACAATGATTCTCCCAGCCAGCATTGGGAAGGGGTGAAATTTTGCCATAATTAGGATACAGTCATTAAAGAGCAGACATAAAACCTTCTCCCTTGTTGTTTTGCCTTGGTTTGTCTGCAAAGCAGCTTGATTCAGCTGCAGTGTAAATATTTTTCTCAAAAACTAATTTCACTGGTGACATTTTGAATTTCTGTTTATCTGATGAACTTTCCCTTCTCAGCTTTTGCAGTATTTCATGTAAAAAAAAAAAAAAAAGATGCTTCCTATCTAAGTTTTCCATCCTTGGAAGTATTCTGCTCTGTGGTGTGCACTGGCTTTTCATCCTCAGACAGGAAAKGTGCATGGGCTGATTCTTTTGAGACCCAAACAAGGAGCTGAGAGAGCTGACTTACACAGAGCCTGTGTAGGTCACCAGGATCAAGAGTCAGTTGCAGCATTCATTAATAAATATTCATATAAGCAAATAAATACTAATTATCAATAAACATCCATCAGCTGTGTRTCATTCCTGAGGGGACTTGTTTTAGCTCCAAGATGAAAACTGTGCAGTAAACAGTGTCCTGCACTGCAAATGGAATAGAATAGTGCAGAAGTGCAGTAGTTTTATAGGGGTAAAATATATATTATATAAAGATTAATCTGTAAAGATAACTTTGGAAATGGCACAGTTTGCAAAGCCTTTGAGTTTCGACTCATTCCAGAGTGAATGGTCTGTGGTTGGAGCCTGTTTCTCCCCAGTGTTGGAGCTGGGTGATGCTGGCTCTGGAGAGGCAGCACAGTCATTTAGCAGGCTGGTGGAACTCCCTGAGTAACTGGACAGCTGCAGAGTGCAGGAGTTGGTGTTTCCCAGTGCAGACAGAGCAGTAACACAACCCCCTGCCAGCTCCATGTTCTGCAGGGCTCTTGCAGCAGTGGGGAAAATGGCTTCAAGGCTCTGGGAGCGTGTGGGATTGCAGAGAGGCTGGAAGTGCTGCTTTGTAAAACATACAAACMCTGACCTGGTTGCTGATTTTATTTCTGTCCAGTAACACTTCTTTCCTCAGCAAAGCCAAATGCTTGTAGTTCCTTCACAGCTGAGAGTGATTTATGTCCTCTGAAAAAGGGAAGCAAGAGAAAAATAAAGCCCATTTTAAAAAAATTTAAAATTGCATTTTTCTAATCCCTGCAAAGAGTTGCAACAGTCTCTTGAGTTTTTTTTACTGTAAACTTTTTTTACTTTTGCTGGTTTCCCTACTTTTTGCTTTAAAGTGTTTCTGCACAGCTCTGGGATTGSCCTTCCCTTCAGATTTCTTGTTAACAGTCAGGAGTCTCAATCTGTGAAACTGTAAATTAGTACAAGTCTGTATTTCCAAAGYTAAAATGATTTAATTAACACACATGAGGAGTAACTCACTGGTAGCAGAAGGGTTTTGTGAATGTTTTTCAATCCATGATTATCACTTACTATTGTTCTGATTTTACATAAGTAATTGGTGAAGTCTGGGCTGTAATCTCCATGGTGCCTCTCAAATAAGGATGCTTTTTCAGTGACTTTACTTTTATAGCTAAATACGCTTTTCTGCTTTTCTGAGCCAGAGCTGCAAGAGGATTTGCCTTGTACGTCTTATTTTTTTTTTCACCCCAATTTAGCAGGGCCTTTAAGCGAGTGTTTAATTTCAGAAATACCCAGTTTATGTTCATCAGAGTGTTTAGCATGATCTTAAAAACATGGTATACATACATTTTATTTCTGGCTAAGCAGATATCAGAGGCTGTAAGGTTTATTGAATCAGTGCTGATGTTTCTCCATCTGTTCTTCCACTCCAAACCAAGCAACAAATCCATTTGATGGCTATTGGGGGAGCTGGGTTTGAGATACGGCTTGCTGTGGTGTGGCAGGAGAGCAGTTGACTTTTTATCTACAAGTGATGGCACAAGATTAATGTTCTAAGAGGGAGTCAGAAGTGTTAGAAGGGCACTGCAAGAGGTCTCAGGGAGGTGTGTGTTGAGCAGATGCTGTTTAACTGCAGACAGCAATCTGTCTGGAGCAGTGTGGGAGGGCCAGTGGTCTACAGGGTCTAGTTTTGTGCCTGTAGGATTTTCAGTTGAAACACCATCATTTAATAGCTTTAACATCATGGTTAGAAAGATGTTGAGGTGCTGTGGGTTTCTTCTGGCCACAGCAGAGGAGCAGRCTGAGAGTGGGAGGATGGGGCAGCCAGGTGTAAACGTGGTGAAGCAGGAAGGTTTTGTGTTTCTCTCTTCCACCTACTCACCCCACATCAGGCTCCAACTTTTACTGACTTCCTTGTGTGTTCCCACATCCCTGTGAAAACTTTCCATTCTTTGGCTCCCTCCTCTCCTTTGTTTTGTATGTAACCCCCTATGAATACAGAACAGAGAGAAGGCTTAGTCCATGTGATAYTAATGTTTCTGTATTCCCACTTGGAAATTGTAGTCCTGGGAGATCATGGAAACAGACTGTGAGGATGAGAAAGAAGAGATATAGAAGAGATTTGAGAATATTTGCCAGGATATAAGAAGAAATTATTTTCTTTCCCCCAGCAATCCTGATCTGGAAGTGTTCCCAAAAATTATAGGGGCCATAAGTGCTGGACAGCCTTGTATGGTTGGTAAGTGATTATGAGAGACCAACTGTGTTTCAGGATAAATTTAGAAAATGAAGATAAGTGGTTTCCCAGAACTGCTGTGTTTTTGGCCTCAGGCATGGGCTAGCTGGATACCCAGTTAGGATGCTCATATTTAGTCTCTGGAGCCGATTTGCTCCAAGCAGTGACATTCATGGTTGGGTTAGAGTTTGAACAGATGATTGTAGAAGAAGTCTTTGTAATCTGCTGTGTCAGAGGTAGCCAGAGGCATGGCTTCTTCTCAGGGGTGTGTTGCAGAGCCAGTGATCATGCTTGCTTGCAGCATGTGGAGATGTTTTCCAGAGACAACTCTTCTTCCATATCACTTGTCCTGATCTGAGGTGCTGTTTTTAGCTGTAAACACTGCTTGCTGAAGTATTCTCCATGATGGTGATTTTTAAATTTAAAATGCAACAAATGTGGCATCTGTTTTCACTCTTGAGTGTGTTTCATAGATTCACCCTAAATTCCCTTTGTTTACTGATGAGTCTCCAGGTGGACATTGGGTTCTGTGTTGGACCTACAGCTCCACATCCTGAGCAGGGCATCCTTCTTGTTAAATAATGCTCTGAAAAGAACAAAAAATGGAAAATGCATTTAATAACAGTTACTCCTATGGGMTGCAGATTGTATTTTTTGGCAGCTATAGTTAATAAGAGTTTGTAGCTGTATTTTTATACTTTTAAATGTATAATTAACATCGGGGTCTAAGATATGTTTGTGTTTAGAAGTACAGACCTGTTGTGTTTGGAAATGCTGGACATGTTCCCTTAGCATATGTGCAGCTGYAAATAACTGTTGAAGGACCAAGCCAGCTTTTCTCTCTATGATTTGCTGCTGTATAGTGTGTTGATCAATGAGAAGTTAGCATTATGTATTTTGAATTGAGTTATTAAATATTTAGTCTGACATTGAAGGGTAGGTTATGCAATCCTGAATTCAGTTTGGTGTCAGAACCCACAACTGCAGTTCATGTTTGTGCGAGGCACAGTAAGGGGTTGGTCATTGTTTCTACATCAGATGAACTTTTAACTCTTTCTTTCAACATCAAAACTATTCAAATTAGTGAGAATTATGTAGGTTTTTCTTATATGAGAAGCATACTGTTTTCTACTTTCCTGGGGCATTTGGAAYGCTTGGAAACACCTGAAGTATGAATTCTGTGTTTATTAAATATCATTCTAATTTGGAAATAGTTGATTTATTTTAACCCATTTATCACATGCTGGTTGCATGTGTTTTCTGGGTCTCATATACAATACAGATTTCTAAGATTGGTTTAAATGCTGGTAACTGCATTGAGTTTGGGTGCTGGGTTTTTCCAGGAGGGATTGTTGGCTTGATTTSATTTGCCTGTGCTGTGGGCATGTTGCAAAATCACCACCAATCCTATCCCTGTAGGCACCGTTCCTTGTTTATCCCAGATCACAGTCTGTCTGATCTGGTATATTCACTGTGATACCATAATAATAGTAATAAAAAGAATGTAAGATTAGAATTCAATTTAATTACATTTTTATTTACCTTACCGATAAGAACATCTAAATTATGGYCTTTTCCTAGCTTTTCATGCAGCCATAATGGTATGGGTGTAGTTTACATTTTTTWAAATAAATTTTTCCTTTTTCTTCCTTATTTCTTTGCCACGTGGATCTAGAGGCTGGTGCTTTCAGAATGAACCCACRGCTTTTGCCAGGCTTGCAGTAAGATCCTAAAAGCTGGCAATGTTACTGAGCTTGTTTTGTTTCAGCTCAGAAATCCGGAGGGGATATCCCCAGGAAATAACACCTTGAGTTCCCAAACTGCCTTCCTCACCCCTTTGTGAAACTGTGGGATAGATCTCCCTAACATAAAGTTTTGCTTAACKCACTGAGGCTTTTTCATTCATCTTCTGATCTCTTCCTCCCTCCTCTTTCTCTCCCTTGCAGCTCAAACCTCGTCTCTTGGTAGTGCCTGCTGCAAGCACCAGCATCTTGAATTTCACTCGCTTGTTATTGAGCAGTTTCTGCAGCTTTTGGGGCCAGGCAGAGCTTTTGATCAGGTGGTGGTTTGTTGYTTTTTTKGKKKTTTTTTTTTGTTCTCCTTTTCTCATTTATCTTCCCTCTTCTTAAAAATCTCTCGCCCATATCTGCCGGAAGCCAGGAGCTGTGTGGTGCGGGCTTTCCTGTCCTTTTTCCGCTGCTCACTGTCTGCTCTCCTACCAGATGAGGAGAGATTCAGCACACAAGTACAGTGTAGCCCTGCTTTGAAAAGGGACCAGTTTACTTGGTTGATGCTGGGAGGTTTAAATAAAAACACTTCCTACTTACTGTCCCATCCCAGCTTGGATGGGGCTTGGAGCAACCTGGTCTGGTGGAAGGTGTCTCTGCCCATGTTGGGATGATCTTTAAGGTCCCTTCCCTCCCAAACCATTCTGTGATTCTGTGATCTGTCATCTTGTCTTACATGCCAGATGGGCAGGAGGTGATCCTGTAGTTTCAGCCATCTAATCWGATCCCAGATGGAGCAGGAGAGTATTTTGAAGTATTTTTGCTTCTCYTCTCTCTCTGAAGTTGTCATCCTTCTCTAAGCCACCTTTCTGCAGATGAAGGGTGGACTGGTAAGTCTGTTCTAAATTTCAACCAGAAATTTCCCTTCTGGGTTTGCCTTCATGACACAAAAGACTGACCAGAGCTGGAGGACTTCTTCCAGGCTTTTTSAGTGGCCCATGGCGTGGTTATGCAGAGGGTAGAGCTAATGAGCATTATCASCCTTCTCAGGCAGTCCTTGCTTTTTTAACCAAGATACTTTCTTCTGTGAAAGTTGAGCTCAAAAATGTTTCTTACAAAATGTTCAGTTCACTGGTATCTGTTACGTATTTTGATGAGAAACTGTTGAAAAGGGAAGATGAGAAAGATTTGACCCAGGATGGTTAAATCTCATAAGAAGACAGATTTCCGTTGTTTCTGGCAAAGCGCAGCAAACTGGATTTTTGTACTGAACAAAAGCAGATTTTCAGACTTCTTGAAGGCTGGAGTTTGTATACCTATTTTTGCTAATAAATCTTCAGTAAGTATTTGCATATCTGTTTTTATCTCCTAGTAGAGCAGCTTGGATATGCAAGCCTATACAACCACTACAAAAATTCCAAGTCTGGACAAAATAAGCATATTTCACAGCCAGGAAGTACAAAATGCGTAACAGCAAAGCTTTTTTCCTGGAAGAAAGAGTGTTTTTATCATCTCTCAGTAAAACCCAGGACTTTCAGTGAGACATGCAGGAAAGGCGTGAACAGTGAAGCTCAGTGTATGAGAGCAAATGAGCAGGAGTGTCTTCTCAAATGGCCTTGGACGTGATTGCCTGAACAACAGGAACAGTGGTGGGAAAATGAGTTAATGCTTGTGAATCCTCATTTGTCCTCTCTGCTTCAGACCATTAGTGCTGGGATGGAGCAGAGTATGAAAGGGATGGTTTGAAGGAGGCAGTAGATTGAACCATTCTCTATCTCAGTGTTTAATTTTGTGTAACRAAGGTGACTGCTATTAAAAGTGAGAGCTTGGAGTTTGTACTTGGCTGAATTTGAGAAACTTCTTGCTTTCTCAAAAGGTTTAAAGCTTTTCATAGAGTGTAACACAGACTGGCAGATTGAATATGAAAAGAAACTGCTSTCTTTGTAAGCAAAAGTGACTGTTTGATCCATCTGGGCCGTGTGAAGGTTGCGGATTGCTGGAGGGGCGGACACACATGCGGTACTGCCGGGGACTCTGCCTGTCATCTTGCTCCAGATTGAGCCTTTTGAAGTTCCTGAGGGCCCTTTGAGGCTCAACAGGTCATGCAGGCAGCTTTGTGGGTGCTGATTTGGAGATGCCTGTGAGGGTCCTTGAAGCTGATGAGAAAGCAGAGCAGATTCATCGTGCGCAGTTCTTTAATCTGGCYGCTGTTGTCCCCGTGAGTGGGTGGTTGTGGGCTTTGTGTTCACTGCCTCGTTGTACTCTGTACAGTGGTTTCTCATACGTGACAGCTGAAGACAAAAACACTCCAGACAGAAATGTCTGTGTTTTCTTGATAAAGGAAGGTCATTTCTTTATTACTTGTAATGGCTCAGTTGACTTCAGCGCCTCTGTGGACTTAGACCAATCACCACCAGAAACTGGCTCCTTCCTTCTGTTTCTCTGTGGAAATACTGATTCTCCTTAAGTCAAGTGTAATTCTGCTGAAGTCAAGTCATGACTGAGATAAATGGTAGAGAATGGTGAAAGCTGTAGTAATCCTTTGTTGAATTTCCTTGCAGCTTTAACCCAGAATGAGTCACAGAAGGGGGTGTGTGGCTGTGCTGGGGCAGAGCYGGGGCAGCCATTGCCACCACCGTTGCCTGTGCAGGTTTCTCTGCCTCTGAGGAACCTTTTTACCGTTTCTCCACCCTGCTCTGCCCATTCCTGTTGCTGATCGTGGTGTTTGCTCGTTATGACTTTGCTTTCTAGATTTCTAAGCTTCCCAGAGAGATAGCCCTGTGGTTTGCTGGGGGGCCCTTGCCCGTAAGAAAGGTTTGCAGATTTTAAAGCAAGACCTCTCAGCAAAGATTCTGAAAATTACGTGCAGTTTTACCTGGTTGATGGCATACATTTGTGTTTATGTACCTTCTTGAATTCCTAATTATTTAAAAACAATCACAGCTCTGCCCCTTCCAAGGAGATTTGTAGCTGGGCAGGAAAGGGAGATCTGAAAATGGTTAGTCTCTGCAGCAGGGAARGAACATCACAGAATCACTGAGTAGTTTGGTTTGGAAGGGATCTTTAAAGGTCATCTGGTCCAATCCCCAACCCAGCTCATAGGTGGGACTGGGTGTCAGTAGATGCATCCCTGCTAGAAGGAAGACAGGGAAAATCCSATTTTTTGCACCCCTGAGCAGGTCAGTGTCATCCCCTGTTCGTGTAACATTCCTGGGGTTTGGCTCCATGTCTGTCTTGGGGGATGCAGGGTTTGGTGAGGTGGTGCACAAGCTGCTCTGGGATGATCRAAACAGATTTTGGGTTTCCTGAATCAGTTCTGATTCAAAATGAAATCTGTGAACCTGAAGGTGGTGAACACCTCAGTGTTTTCTCACCACCTCAGTGGGCCAGTGTAGCTGCTCTGCAACTTGGTGAGATCTGAGGAATTACTGCTTTGAGAGGTGCAAAATCAGGGTTTGATGTTCAAAAAGAGAGGACTGGATAGAAATTTCTATTGACTTAATTTACCTACTAAATTATTTTTCATTCTGATCTGCAGCATCTTTTTTCCTTTCTTTCCTTTGGATTGATAAAAAGAAAGCCCATGATAGTGCTGCAGAAAAAGAGCTGTCCCACAACACTGAGAATATCTTGCACAGAGGCAGTTTCACAGAGCAGGTTCAGTTCATTTCAGGAGTGAAAAAATTGCTGCAATATGATGGCTGTTGGATGTTTGTGAGCAGTGTACTGGCTTTGGTGTAGAAGTTGAACCATCATAGTTTTCATTCCTTCCAACTTGTCTCTTTGCTGTTTTGCCTTTCAGGTCTCTGCTGTTCTATGACAGCTACTTTGGTGACCTTCACCTGTGATAAATCTGATTTAAAATGCAGTTGTCATGCCCTTAGCTGCTAGTCTGTCACAGTCTGGGGTAAAAACCACAAATCTCTACCTGAGAAGGACCTTGTGAAATAAAGCTTGTGGCTGGCATTAGCACTAAATCACATTAATTTTCAAGACTGAGGAGTGTGTGTGTGTATCTGTCTGTCTGGAGCCAGTGTCACTCTGCTCGCTCCCATGATTAGATGCTGTCCAGAGTGAAGGAGAGCCTGCAGGATCCCTGCTCACCTGCCCACTAACCCTGCCTTGTTTTGCAGGGAGGGAGCCAGGGAGCCGGACTCGTGGAGCACCCTGTCTCACACYGTGCACTCGGGGGACTACAGTGTGAAGCACCACCGTGGGCTGGACGTGTACCTGCTGACAGCTGAGGCCACGGAGGGGACAGCAGCCAGCTGGGAGAGGGACATCCAGCACCTGCAGATGCACATGCAGAGCCACCAGCGCCAGGTGAGCAAAAAGGGATGGAAGGAGAAGTGGATCTGGCTGGTTGCAGCCTGGCACCTGGGGAGGATTTTTATATGTCAGCATCCTTCAGGGCATTCAGGGATTCATTATCAAGCATCCAGGTGGACACCTGTCCATTTGCTTCTTATTTGAGCATGGGGAGATCTGATTAAGCTGTATTAGGCAGCAAACGTTCTCATTCAGAAGAGAAGCAGGCTCAGGGCTGTGCGACACCACCTCTGTTTTGCCTCTCTCTGCTCCCAGCTCCTGCCTGATCTGTTAGTTTTGGACCCACTTAGATGGGCAGGAACACCTTCCTGGAGAATGCTGACCCTCTGTCTGGCAGAAACTGGGCAGCTTAAGGCAGGCTCTGGAGTGAGGCTGGCGGTGTTCCTTCTGAACGGTGTGCGTGCAAATGCGGGTGGTGACATTGGCAGTGTCTCTGTTGACGTTTGCTTTAAGCACGGTGAGGACATCTCTGTTCAGATGGAAAGTTCAGGGTCAGAGAGGAGACTGAGAGGAAGGTTTCTGWGATGGGTGATGGAAAAAATGGCTGTTTCAGTAGCAATTCAGTGTAGGACTCAGAGGGCAAGCCTGCCTTGGCCACACAAAGTTTGTGTCCATACTGGTCCCTTCACTGTGCTCCTCTCAAACTCTGTGGTGGTTGGACCACAGGAGCTGCAGGGCTTTGGAAGGGCTTTCTCCTGCTGCTTTAAAATCCATGCCACAGGGTCTGAGTTGGGAAGGTGAAACATCAGAACACTTTTGTGCCATTTCTCAGAAACACCCACGTGTCTGTCACCGTTGGCATCACTTGTGGGTGTGTTCCTTCATCAGATCACATAGCTGGGGTTACAGAGGTGCAGGGTCTAAACAACAGGATATTTTTGTTGCTTTAACTGAGGGAGGGGAGAACTCTTGTGTGCAGCCAGTGGGCTGAGGGAATGAGCAGAGGAACAGGCTCTGCTGAGCCATTTTCAGCCTTCCTGAGTACCTGAGATGTTGATGACTCCCAGTCTCAACAGGAACTGTTGGCATGAGTGACAAATCCAGACTGAAATCTCTTCCCCTTTCCATCAAAAGACCCCAAGCCATGGCAAGCATATCCAGCTCACTGCTTGTGAGCAAATGCCGGATTGGGAACATTTTGCCTGACAATGAAACCAGAAATAGACTTTGCTTTCCACCACTGTTTTGCTTCACATCTAATCTGATTTGAATTTGGAAAGCAGCCCTGTAATTATTTCATTTAGGTTTATTTTGGGTCAGTTGAGAGCCTGTTGGCTTCCTTTGGTGATGGCTGTATTTTTCCGGCTATCAGCAGAGTGACTTCACTGTGAGGATGCTGGGGCTGCTGCAGCCTCTCCTTTTGAAAACCCTGCTTGTTCCCAGGCAAGTGTCACTGTTGTGTGTCTGTCCATCCTGGCTAGGATCCAGGAGCACAGTCTCCATCCTCTCCTGTGGGGTTACAGCCACCAAAGGCTTGGCACACTGTTTGCCCTTGCAAAAAATACCTGCAGCCTGTGGGTCCCACTGCATGCAGAGCCCTGTGTCCCATCCCTGATGCTACACAAGGGATGGAGATGCCATGCTGCTGCCTCCAGGGCTAACCTGGCTTGGGATGCCTCAAAACCAGGGAGGCATAGCTGACAGCATAGATGGGAGCTGGGCAGCAGGGTTCTTTTGGGTAGCAGGGTGATTGGTGGCAAACACCAGAAGTACATTTAGTGGTCTGTGACTCAGTGAGTCTGTGGCACTGCTCAGTGTTTGCAAACCTCAGAGTGTGGAAAGACAAGTAAATGCAATATCTTTAAGGAAGCAGTGATGATTTTAGCCACTCTTAGTATATGCAATACCCAGAAGTTCCCTGTGATGCTTCAGTTAACATAGTGGGTGCTTTAATTATCAGAGTGTTTAAGCTACCAGTTTTGGGTGTGAGGTTCTATTTCTCTGACAACTAAAAACTTAAAATTTGCAGGGAGCTGTTCAACTTAGACTTCTAGTATGTGTGTATTTTTTGGAATTCTTTTACAAATAAATGCAAGAAAAGCTCAGATTTTACATACTTCATTAAAGTTTTACATATGTGGAGAGTCTCAGGCGTGTAGTGAGAAACCAGTGTGACCTTGGGAAGCTTGTGGTGGTGCAAAACCCTAAGCAAACCTGTGGGGAGCTCTGTTGGGTGTACCCTGAGGGACTGGAGTTGCTCAGTAATTTAATAAGCCACTATTTCTAAGATGTGAACCTTGATATGTTCTCTTCTACAGAGATGAGAATAGGAAAGGAAATACTGAAACAGACAGTTCTTTTTAAATAAAGGTTTGTTTGTATCAAACTATAAAAGCTTGACAAAGCAGTGCTCTGGAAGGAAAAGGCAGATTAGAGAGGAATTGATTATGATCCTACTGTTCCATGATAATGCATGTATTAATTTTAATAATATGTCATAATTTTGAAATTTTTATTTCCAGTTAGGAAATAAATTTCAGATATTTAATTATGCCTGCGGTTCTCAGGAATAGATTAGATTATTAGTTCAGTCCTGTGAGCAGGAGACAGTTGGTGTATTTGGACATTGCCAGCCAATGCCCATGTCTGAAGTAGCATTTCCATCCATAGAGAGAAAATTGAAGAATGCTGGCAAGAGCTGGGTAGTGCTGGGTGGGGATCTGAAGGTGCTCTTAAGCAGCATTTGCTTGAATTCCTTTGGGACTAGGCTGGTATATATTTGCGTTATTTGGTAGACTGAATTCTGCTCTTTACTGTTCTTGAATTTAAGTGCACTCAAGAACTGAGACTACAGCTTCTCAAAGAGCAATTACCAAGATTACAGTTCTTTTCAGTGATGGCAGATGGTGTAGCAGGAGGGTAGAGAGACAAATTTCAGCTTTGGGCTGTTCAGGCTGGCTTTAGGGAAAATTCTTCATGGGAGGGTAGTGTGGCATGGGAGCAGATTGTCCAGAGAGGCTGTGGGTACCCAGTCACTGGAGGTTTGGCAAGATAAAGTCGTGGTTGACCTGATGCTGCAGTGGCAGTAGGCCAGTTTCAGGCAGGTGGTTGGGCTAGATGACCTTGAGATGTTCTTTTCAACCAACGTTTCTGTCATTCTAATAATTTCAATACTCTCTCCTGTTAATAAAACCAACATTAAAAATATCCACTGCAGTACATTTGTAGCACCAGGAACAGGATTCAGATGGAATAGGATTAGGTAGATACAGGTCTTGAGTAACTGCGTGACAGAATAAACCTGGTTTTTTTCTTCTTTTGTGTGTTGTTACAGAGTTTAAGGCAGCAGACAGAGCCTGTACTGGGAGATTCTGGAGACAGCTGTACTGAAGGAGCAGAAGGTCATATGACCACCACCTCTCAGAGCCTAGAAGGAATGGCAAAAGAAGAAAGGCAAGAAAACCCATCTGATCTGGTTCACCTGGACATCAGGCAGCTCTCAGACCAAACCCAGCAGGAGGAGAAATGCAACAGCAGCAGTCTGGAAGCTTTTAATGATGCACTAAACAACATGGTTAGCCCGGGGGGTGCAAACAGCCCAGCCAGCTTCTGTGAAAGTAAAAACACAGAGATATTGTGTAAAAAGGAAGGAGAGGCGGGGCTAAGATCTGCAGAAGGCTCTGGGGCTGTATCAGATGAGGACTGCACTGTGAGCCTGTGTGCAAGTGTAAATGGTGCTGTAAATCTTCCATGCTCTGGAAATACAAATGAGGAAGCTGGAATGACATCGGCTGGAGTTGTTCTGGATCAGGCTGGTGTGAGCAGCACAGACAGTGCCCATCAGGAAGTGCAAACTGCTGAGGAGCTTGCTGTCAGTGCTGCTGCTGTGGCTGCAGCTGCAGGTGAAGCCCCAGCGCCCTCGGAGGGCCTGGATGTGGCCATGGGTCAGACTGAGTGCAGGAACTGTGCCGGGGCACCTGAGAGGGCTAAGGGCCAGCGGCGGGCAGAGGATGGGCTGGCAGAGCCTGCTGAGAGGACTGCAAGGCTGGAAGAGAAACACCCAGCTAAGGAAGAATCATCCAGCACTGCTCAGCCCTTACTCAGTGGTTTCAACGGCACTGAGTGTTCGGATGGGGAGGATGCAAATGTGGGAGTGGTACCGGCCTGTGACGGTGCAAATGCAGGTGGTGACWTTGGCAGTGTCTCTGTTGACCTTTGCAAGACCAGCAGTAACAAAGAGATTGATGTGGACTTGTGCACTGCTCAGGTAAATGGTGACTTCACGGAAAGCCAGGGTGATGGCAGTGTCACAGCAAGGCAGGAGGTCACTGCAAGCACTGCAGAAGCACTGCCAGCAGTGAATGGGGTGAAGGTTCCTGCATGCACATCAAAACCTGCTGCTGGTTTGGAAGTCCATGGCAGCAGTGAGAGTGGAGAGCAACAAGGGCTGGTGGAAGCAGGCTGCACAGATGGAAAATCCAGCCTGCCCTCGCTAGAAGGCAGAGTGGAAACTGATGGCCCCGATGCTGAACCTGCAAACAGAGATGTTTGTGGATCTAATGAAAGTGGTGCAGAAGTTGCACATTGCCAGGAGAGTGGTGTGATTGCTGACCATGGGGCTGCAGCCATGGATAGCAGTGAGAAGGAGCCAGTAGGAACTGATACCAGCAGCTGCAGAGATGGAGGAACCAGAGATTCTGCAGGCGGTGGTCAGGAAGTTGCTGCCTGTGTCCCTTCTGCTGCTCAAACTGGTGTTAAAGGTGAAATGGGCAACAGCTTCAAACCAGACACCGCTCAGCAGGGTGAACGTGAGGAACGTGAGCCTGCATCACTCCCTCCAGAGGATGTGAGCGCAGGCCTTGCAGAGAAAGAGCCTGCCCAGGCTGGAGCAGAGACAGCAGAAAGCACTTCAGAGCAGGAGGGGAGGAGCAAGGTGGAATCTCCCCTACCAAGAGGAGAGGGGGCAGCTGTGAGTCAGGAGGGAGATGCTGCAGTGGCACCTCCCGGGCAGGAGGCAGCTCTGCAAGGTAATGACCCTGGATCAGCTCCATGTGCCAAGGGCTCAGACTGTGCTGAGGATAATTTAATGGGCACACCCTCTGCAACTCATAATGAGGAATCTAAACAAAACCAGGAAGCGGTGGCGGTGAGGGCAGGCTCGGCAGAGCTCGCCTGGCAGCACGGGGGGGAGCATGGCGGGGTAGCTGCCACCTGGCCTGGGGACCATGCTGGGGATGAGGGCTCCCCAGGGCAGGGCCGCTCTCAGCAAGCTGAAGGAGGCAAAGCTGAGCCTGAGCAGGAGGCTCATGTGAATGGCGATGAGCAGGTTTTGTCGGAGAAACTTCTTGCTGCTGTTGTGAAATCCCCCTCCTGCAGTCTGGAGGGGCCTGTGTTGGGCAGCAGCAGTGTGGATGCTGGGCTGAAGGCAACACACCAACCCAAGGAAGATTGCAAGGCTGCATTTGCACCAGAAGGCACCATGCATGGACCTGCATCAGCAGATGAGTCACTGGGAGACTCAGAGAGTGACCCTTGTCCGAATGCCGGGCTCAACCAAGAACAAGACCCCGCTCAAACCCTACAACAAATCTGCCCCCACAGCAGCACTCATGAGTTAAAGGACACCTCAGAGGTGGGAGCCCTGAGTGACACCTGTGAAGGTAAGGAGGTGCCAAGGCAGGTGACAATAGCCCCTGTTGCAGCATTTGCAGAGCAGCAGGAGGACACGGAGAGCGTGCTGCCCCGGGCAGCGCTCCAGCCCATCGCAGAGGAGCCCACGTGTGACAGTGACTCCAGCACTGACACTGTCTGCCCGGCTGGTGACAGTGACACTGCCCTGGCAGGGGCTCAGGGGGAGGGCTTGGCTGAGCCCCRTGGAAAGCAAAGCCGAGCTGTACCTGCGGTGCCCTTCTCGCCGTGTTCCTGCCACCTGCAGCCTGTGGAGTCACTGGAAAATGTGGGAGTGAAGAGTTTGGTATCGGCTAATGGTGCCTCTTCTCTGGATAAAGTTCCTAAAATGGTGAAAAGTTTTGATGCAGTGGTTTTTGCAGCAGAGACACCTTGTTCCCCCGAAGTACCTGCCACGGAAAAAGTGGGGCTTGAGCCCCAGACCGCAGTGGATGCCAGAGCCAGCCTTAATGGACAAATGGATTGCAGTTCCTCAGCAAAGAAGAAGAATGTCAGCCTGGCAGTGCAAGGAACTGAGCCTGTTACAGGTAGGAAAAATCAATTGGTTTTTTACTTTTTAGGGTTTTCTTTGTAGGTGTGTCTCTSTCACGTCATCAGCAAAGAAAGGATGTAAGAGCTGGATGCTTGTGTTGGAGAGGAAGTGTTTGAGGTTTTTCTTCTGGGAAACAAAAAATTTGTAGTTACATATAAAAACTTCCAATTCAAATACATGCTGCTTGTCTGGCACTGGAGGTAAGAACAGAGCATCATCTCCTATGAATTTGTACAGAAGAATTTCTAGCACGTAAATCCTCACTGGACAAGAAATGAATGRGCTTGTGAGCTATTTGGATTACTTTCTCTTAACGTTGTAAGCTTTCATGTGGGCATCAGGGTTTATTTCCTTGGTGTTACCCCTTTGCTTTTCCCCTTTATTTTTGCTGCTGTGGAGCCAGTGAGTACAACGGGGCTCTCCTGATTTTCTTTGATTGTCGAAGTGAGCCAGCTGCCAGTGTCCCTCTGAACTGCCCGAGGCTGCTTCCTAATTGGCAGCATTAGGTCATTTAAAGCAGCCAGTGAGCCCTTCCCCCGCCGCCTTTTCCGGGCTTTTTTGTCAGGCAGAGCAGCTGGTGGTGTTTGCCAGTGCATTTCAGCAGTGCTGGAACTTGGGTGATGAGTTTTACTGGCTCCTGTGGGCTGGGAAGTGGGACTGGCCTTCCCCGTGGATGAGTGGTGATGGGAGAGAGCAGTGGGACTTGGGGAGCAGCATAGAAGCCTCCATGCAGCAGGAGCTAATGGAAAACATCACCAGGTAACTCCAGGAAGGGAGATAAAGGGGTACATGGAATGAAAAAGAAATGRGTTTGTTGCTCCAGCCTGGGATTTAATGGTAGGTGAATTTGGTACTGAAGCATGGAGCTAATCTGATCTGTGTATCCCACCTGTTCAGGCAGCTGYTAAATGGAAGCAGCTGAACTTTTTCAGTTGCCATTTTTTCTTTGCTCTGAGAAAGTGATACAGTGCCTCTCACTTTCCAAGCATCTAACRAACAAACAATCAAACAAAGCATTTAAATGATTTAAGGAGAATCTGCCGTGATATAAATCATGAAGTTGTGAAGTTATAAAGCTGTTTCACTGCTGTAATGCTGAGAGCTGATAAACTCAGTCTAAGTGCAGCATGGGGTGATGGTAGAGAGTTTGTTCTGGTATGTGACAGCAGAATAATTGAGGGCAGGAGGGGAGGAGGGTGTCAGTGGAGGGTCCAGCAAATGCATTTTTTTGTTGAGTTCAGGATTTTTGGGACGTTTGTGTGTCGAGAGATAACCAGTAAACATGAGTCAAGAGATCACTAGTAAATAAGTAGAAAGATCTAAAAGTGGATTAGAAAGCTGTTTTCAGAAAGAACCTGTTTTAATGCTGTGTTGGTTTGACAGTTCAATAGATGGGAGTGGCTGTCAGTACTTGCCAGGGCTTCTTTTCCTAGGGGCCTCTGGCTCTACCAGCTCTGTCTGTACAGTCCAGGTTTTTACGTCTGGTTGGATTCTTGGAGCCATGGCACTGTCTAGGTGAGGTTTGAAAAGGCAAAGGGACCAGACAGTCCAATAAGATAGTAGCTAAAGTAGGAAAGTAATGTTAAGTCATCATTCTGTATTAGGATATGGAAAGGGGAGGAAAAAAAGGAGGTGATCCTATTACTGATTTAAAATACATACGGATTTAGGGCTGAAAGGTCTTGGAATAAAGTGATCTGACCTGTCCTTAAGCAGAAACTGTTCACGTGCCATGAGATGCCACACAAAACAAAATTTAAACTGTAATATTTTCTCTTGAAGTACTTAAGGATTGTTTTGAATCAAAATGTTGGGGAAGCCCAAATTTAAAAATTGGCTTTAAGCATAGGCAAGTGACTGCTATGAATCCAAGATCACTATTTGGAATATTTCTGACACTGATCTCCTACAGAGCACCATCTAGAACTCTGATATGGCAGTAATTCAATAGAACTTATTTGTTGTTTGTAATTATTGCTGTGTACATTTTTTGTGTTGATGTCTAGCCTTGGGTAGCACGTTTTTTATATGAGTTCAGTGTCAGCCTTCCATTTTTTTCTGCTGTGCCTGTTCTGGGGAGTTTTCTCTGAGGTCTGGATTTGTACAGAGGATTTTGTATCCGTGCCGGACTCGGACTCGTCAGTTCTCAGGATGAGTCACATCTTTTTATGGTGGAATACAATAAAACCTTCCCAAAGGAAGTCTAGGTCACAAGGCCGTTTCTCAGAAACTCGTGTAGTCAGAGGGGTTTATTGTCATGGTAATTTATCAGCGRTGTAATCAGCTGATAATTGCTGTTGCCATTACTCCAGATCATTGAGGTCTTTAATTTTTTAATTTATATTGTGAAGCTGCTCCCAAATAGACACCTGTTTATCTCATTGCCTCTGCTTAGTTTCCGCCTACCCCCAAAACAAAGACTTCAAAAGGCCAATTTCCTTACCCAGACAGGTATCTAGTGACTGGTCACAACCCTGAGGAAGCTGATGAAGGTAGATCCTGCTTTCCTGAGGCATCTCCTCCTACTGGTAGCTTTAGACTCAGAACTGCATTACAGCTGAGTAATGGGTTCTGCAAGCACATTATCTGCAAGTCAGGCAGGTAGATGCTACTCATTAAAAAAGAAAGGAGTTAGATTATGAAATCATACCACTAGCCTGGCTGGGTGAGAAGAGAAGAGATGCCATGGGTTTATGCTGACAAAACACCTTGGAGTAGTTGCAATTTCTTGGCAGAAACCAAACCAAGCAAGGTTAGATTGTATGGTTAGGGTCTGCCATCTTAAATAACAAATACTGTAATTACTGCTCCTTAGCTGTTCTCCTGGGAGAAATATCTCCTGTAGATCTCAGCATTTCAAGAAAATATTCCTTGACAGAAGAATATCACCTTATGAGTCTTCACCTCATTCTTATTGGTAGCATTTTCCCTATGAAAAAGCTCTTGGAATGATTTCCTTCCCTTGTTGAATTGGCAGGATAAGCAGGTAACAAATGTCACTAACGGTGCCACATGTGGATCATGAGGCACTACGCCCAGAAACCTCTGAGATAGCTTTATAGTGCTTTTCCTTTGGGATATTTCTTAACAGAAATTTAGGAAGAAATGACAGAGTGAAAAAATTGTCTTGAATTTCATCCTGAGGGCTAAATGTCTTCATCCTCCATTTCTTACCCAGCAGGGTGAGCTTGCTTCTCCCATCCTCAGTGCACCAAATGTTTCTTACTTGCATGTTCGGTCTTTGGATCAGGATCTCAACCATGGTGGCATTGCCATGACCCTGAGCAGATTTCCCAGCAACTGGATCTCACAGAAATTTGTAGCATTATCTCTGATTTTTGAGTCTGCCCACAAATTYGTGCAATTGAGGCAAAATCATTGCAAAACCAGATGGTCCCAAGAAACAAGTGTAGGCATTAAARGCAGTGGAAAACCATTAGTTACAATTGTTAGGACAATTTCTCCATGAAAATGGGAGGCTCCTCTTGCTAAATCCCTGTAGGGCTAAACTCACTGCAAGCATACGTTGCCCTTAAGAAGGTGTTGTCATCCATCCAGTGTTTGTTTTTAGTAGAAATGAGAGAGGGACTGGCATTARAGGGGAGTTTAGCCCTGACACAGCCACTCTGCATTTGGGTGGCTTTGGTTGAATCACTTCACTCCCCTGAAAGTGTTCTGTGTGTCATGAGAGTCCTTAGCTTAGGGATCAAAGAGAATGACGAKGTTGACTTCCCTGCCAGAGAAAGGTAAGCAGGGGGAACCCCTGGGAATGGTGACTAATGCTGGGACATGAAATTTGTACAGCTGTGGTGGTGACACCATCACGGGAGCGTGGAGAAGGGGAAAGTCASCTGGGACTTTGTAAACTCCTGTAGCAAAGGTTTTGCTTTCCTAGTCCATCAGGGTAATTCTCTCATCCATAAGGCAGTGCTGGTGGGTTGAGGTTTTGCAGCTTGTAATTTTTTTTTTTTTTTTTGCAATGCTTAAAATAGATACTGAGGGCAGACAAGGTTAGTTTCTTGTGTTATCTTTGGGTTATGGTAGGAGAAAAATAGCAAAAGGTTTGATTGTTTATGTAGATGAATGGGAGCCAAGAAAATACATGAACAAATGCCTGCAGATGTGCTTGACCTCATCTACAGGTTGTCAGGAATTTCACCCTATGCTTGCTGCTGTTTCATCATTTCCTTCAGTCCCAGATAGGACAGTTGTTAAAATGAATAGCAAGGAAGCAGTGAAATGTTAAAATGAATAGCAGTCAGCAATGAAACCAGAATTTGGAAATCAAATGGCCTTGTAGGGGTTCAAATGGACTTGTTGAAGGGTCTTGGGGGTTGGGTTTTCTTTTCTTTTTTGGGGGGGGGGGGGACGGGACGGGGACTGGTTTGAGTAAACAAAAAAATGTTAGTAGCAATGAAAGAAGTTTGTTTTTAAATTAYCTTTGTGGATCTTCTGTTTGCACAGGGATGTTGGAAATGAAAACTGAGGACGAGGTGGATTTTCAGAAGGGCAGCACAGAGGAAGTGGTGAGTGCAGGTGTTGTCACCTTGTCCTTTGCTGTGCTTTGTAAAGAARTGTCACTGCTGCTGTGACCTGCTGGTTTCCTTTCTGTAGCCTCTGCAGAGCTGAACGATGTCCAGTGATATTGCTTTAGCCTTTTAAATATAGCCTGGGCTTTTTTAGCCCTTKCATTTTCAACTGATGAATTCAGGCACATTTATGTTTTCTCAGCCACTCACAGACAGATTGAGCCAAGAGGTTCCTCATGGGGCAAGGTTGTACCTTGCACAAGATTTGTGTATGATTTGACAAAAGCCACGTYCTGGAATGCACTTGAGATTGGTGATGCTTTGTGGGGCCAGCAGCACCTTCAAGGTCCCTGCACTGCTTCTGCTGGGCTGGTCCTGGAGAGTCTGTCCATCCCTTCTGGTGCTTYGTGTTTCCAGGGAGGTTTTGGCAGAAGGAGCCATGGCTGTGGTTTATGTTGGTGTGTGCACAGACTCCAAAGTAAAGGCATCATGGGCTGGGAGCGTTTGTGCCTTAGCTGGAAGAAAAATGAATAATGGGAGGATATATAGGGATCAAATGTGGGGACAAATGTCATATTCCTCATGTCAGTGAAACAATATAAAAAGGTCATGCCAGGAATCAGGAATCCATTGGTATCCTATCTTATTGCTTGTGCTTAGCCATATTTAAGGATTGTCTGTGATTAAAAAAAAAAAAGGTTGATATTTAGCTTTACATGAACATAATTTTCATTTAAAGCACCACTAATACAAATTCTACTTTMTCAATAGCTGAGGCTTTTTTGGTCTTACCTTTTCTAGATGGACTTGTATTTGCTCCTGTATTTTATGTGTGRTGTTGTGTTCCTGAAAAAGTGTTTTTTAAATGGCAAATTGATGGCAGCCTTGTGTTGGAGCACGTTGCCTTTGAGCAGCTGTGTTTGTGTCTTCCCTACCATTATGAAGCTGTTAAAAGAGAAAATACTGTTGGGATGAGTTTACAGTGCAGGGTGGAGCTCCAAAAATCTTTGCTCATCATGCAGTAAAGCTCTTTGAGCAGCAGAACAGTCTTGCCAAAGCTTGTAATAAAATCAGGTTTATTGTGTTTTTAACAAGTTAAGGCTTAATTTCTGTAGCTGTTTGCTTGGTGAGTTAGCTAGGAACTAGAGAAAATAACTTTCCAAGCCRAAATTTATGCTGGCTGATATGGAAGTCTTTCATTACTGGAATATGTGAGTAGAAAGATGCTACTGAATTGTTTTGGGTTTTGTTTTTTTTTTTTGCTGACCCTTTATTAAAGATAATTTTCCTGACCAATACTTCCAAATCTGGTAGTCAAGTAAGAAATCTTTAGAAAATGCAATTTAGGACACAGCCTTTTACTTTTGAACAAGGAGAAAATGAAAAAAAAAAAAGAAGTATTGAATTTAGCTTCCATTTTTCATGTTTTACAGGCATTTTGGGCTTTGTGTGTGTGCTTTCCTCTCTTCTTCCTCTCCCTCCCAGSCTGTCAAACACCTCTTTAGAAATCTGGCTTTTCCGAGGCGGGAATGGGAGTGCCAGGGGAATGGAAAGTTTGCTGCGGGACTGACAGGGTTTCCTGTTGCTACGTTCAACAGAAACAAAATAACAACTGCACTATATTAAAGTCATT
>JACDOX010000117.1:210914-267807 GCA_014549065.1 Cardinalis cardinalis
GACATCCTGACTCTGCTTTATTTAGTGCTGCTGCTTTCTGCAGCCAGGAGTCTTTCAGGTGCTCATTGCCTTTTCATTACAGACCATTTTGTGGTTAGTAAAGGTGGTTTTCTTAACTTGCTGCGAATGGAAGTGTTGCTGCTTGCCCCTGGTGAGGAGCTGCAGGTATTTTGCAGCCTCACTGGTGCTGTCAGCAGTTTTGGATCGTGGGAATTATTGCTAACTCCTGTTTTATGGGTGAGAAATTTGCACGCTGCTTTTCATGAGCACAAGTTACTRGAAAAAAACAGTCTTGGAATTTAAAAAGTGTAATTTCTTGTATAGTTCAGTCAGGCTGAAGGACAGTAGCTTGAATACTCTGGAGAGAGAAAGGGGAAAACTCTTTCTTCTAAGCTGGATTCTGAAGAATGAAAAACTGGGAAGCATTTTTAGAATTAGCTGGATCTGTGATGCCAATGTTACAGGTGTGAGATCTCACACTTTCTACTGTAGTCGTTTCAGAAGATTCTTGCACATGTTGTGGAAAAGCTGCTATTAAAAAATGTTTAGGAAAATAATGGTCTGTAGGGTTATAAGCATGGAAGAGAAAATAATGGAAAAATGTTTCTTCCAATTAAAATGAGTTTTTAAATTATCTATTTCTTAAATTCCCAGAATCTTTTCTCAGAATTTCTATCTGTTCAGCTGTAAAACTCAGTAACCAGAACTTCCCAGGCTTCTTGCATGTTGCTTATCCTGATGGAGATTCTGGTGGTCTTATCTTCCTGCTTAGTTTGGGAATCTTAAATAGAGCTGGGACAATCACTTGGTGTGATCTATTAAAATGAGACTCTAGCATTTTTAAAATGGAATAACTTTTAACTCTGATGAGAAATTTGGTTTGGCTTCTGCATGCTGCAATATTAAAGTAATTTAAAATGGAGCCTGTGGCTCCAGCATCATGAAAGTAAAGCAGCAGTTTAAAATGAACTGTACCCTGATATGCTTCTCTTGTGTCGATCCCAGAAATTGGTTGTGATTCATTATTTGCTGAATCTTTGTTTTCACGTGGCAGGATGGATAAGGTTGTGCTGCTGGGTTGTCTGAGCCTGTGACTGAGAAGTTGTAGCTGGCTGACCTCAGGACAGAGTTCACTGGGAATAGCCTTCCCATTGCATTTATTCACTGTATTAGTTAGTTCCTATTGAATTGAATGCATCCTACCTTTACCAGGGGAATCAGTATTTAATTAATGTCTGTGTTTTCAGAAATTGTCGAGAATGAAGCTTAGAAAACTCCTGCACTTGCATCCCTCCACTGATCCAAGYAGTGCAGTAACAATTGATATATCAGCAAGGTCGCTTTCTGGGGGGAAACTTGCAATATTTTCAGTCATAATTTGGAAGATGAAGGTATGTTTATAACACTGAGATGATATCAGGTCAGGAGGGATCGTAGGCACTTGAGAGAACAGGGTCAGGGTACTGGCTGACCTTAAGAAATTGGAGAGCACATCCAGATAAGAGATAAAAGCAGACAGTGAGTGCTGCATTTGCAAAGGAGAAAGCAAAATGCACTTTTGCCAAGTCAGGTTTAATCTGGAGAGGGATAGGTTAAAATAAGGCTGAGGATTTGTAGTGGATTACAAATGAACCAACTGCAGGAGCTATTGCAAGAGAGACAAATCTTGTTTGGAGTTATATTTGAAGGAGTGTCCCCTGTAAGGTGCGGGAGGTGACTTACTCATGTGTGGCACTGTGAAGCCATCATCAGTGCCATCAAATCCAGTTTGGRGTACCCTGCTCAGGAAGACACAGGCAGATTGGAAAGTGTCCAGAAGGGAACAATAAGAAGAGATTAAGAAACGTGAGAAGAGATTGAAAGAACTAAATTTATTTGATGCAGCAAAAAGAAAACCGTTGTGCAATCCAGCAGGCTGCCAACATGTAATAGTGGTTATTAAGGTCCCAGATTTCCATGGCAGTTTAATTTACTGATTTGCTAATTTGCCAGGATGATTTAGGCTGGATGTTGTGAAAACATCCTGTTACCATCATAAAACTGTTGCAAGACCACCTAGGGAGGCCAGGAAACCTCCTTGCCTGGGAGTTGTAAGAGATAAGAGGGTGATGCTGTCAGGACCAAGCCTCTGGTCTGTCGTTGCCCGTTGGTTTTGGTTTGTAGGCCCCCATGTTTGTGCTTTGCTGAACAGGGAGAAGAGCAAGGAGCTGCTTGGCCAGAGTCTGGCAGGGTGAGCACAGGAAGGGGACTGGGACAGCAGGACTGCAGGAGATGAGGGTGGGAAGAAGGGGATGGACTGAATGGGATGGAAAAGAGCCTGTGGGAGAGAGTAGAGATGCACATGGCACTGAGGTGAGTGTTGGGATGGACAGGAGGTGTGAAGAGATTTTTCTTTCCCCCAATTGTAATCTCTCATATTTCACTTCCTTGGAGTCATCAGATAAATGGATAAAATTCTGGCCAAAGTGTACAGTGTCACCCACCTCCTGTGGCTGGTGCTGAGGAGCAGAGTCTGGTGSTGTTACAAACTGCTGAACCTTGCTGGTGACCCAAGACAAGGGATTGTAATAGTTCTCCAGGTTCCATTTTATTTTCTTAGGAATCAACTATTTTAACAAACTGCTCACCCTGTGAACCTGACAAAATTCAGATTGTCTGTATGCACTGAAGTTCATTTTCTCTATCTGCATAGGTATACGCATGTACATGCTGTGGGATGGAGGTTGCAAATCSCTTTTTTCCAAAGGGCCTGCAGAATAGCATAGGAATTTCCTCAACAGCTTGGACAAGTTCTGAGCAAGTGGCTGAAGTGTTGGAAACAAATCAGAGCTGGGTCTGGTGGTGGAAAGTGCTGCCTTAACAATAGGCTATGTTCTCACCCTGCCTCTTTAAARTCACTTGTGTAACCCTCTCTTTGTAAATGTTGTCCTGTAACTACAGTAAACATGGAAAATCCGAGCCAAAAGGGAGGCTGCCCTAAGCCTGGCATTAGTGCTGGAGGCTGACACRCACTTACCCATTGGGTCAGGGCTTTGGGCTAGTCATCTGCCAAGCCCTTTCTCACACCCACCAGCATCCTGTGTCTGCCCCGGATGCTCAGAGCAGAGGCTTTGAGCTGTGTGAGGAAATTGTGTCAGCTGGCCAGCCCTGAGTGAATTCATGGCTGTGTAGGACACATCACCCCGGCTTTCGCCGCCTGCTCTGGCCATCGCCACACAAGCTGCAGGGAGCGAGAATAAAAGCTGGGGGAAGGAAAAGAAAAAGAAACTCAAACCAGGCTGTGCTTCTTGTTTGGCCTTTACCATTACTCATGCCTTGAAGGCATTTATACAGCTATTGTGGCAGGGTTTTTTTTTGTCCTGCGCTGAATTTCTCTGGGCGCTGCATTTCCGATGCCTTTTTCTCCAGAATGCTGATAATCCCCAGCTCAAGACAGTAGTTTCCAAGCTCAGTCACAGGATTCATGGATGTTAAGGGGTGAGGCAGGAACGTGGACACGGAGCCAAATCCCCAGCTCAGTGCAGGGATGCTGCTCCCAGGTCTGGCTTGGGGCAGATGAAGGCGCCCRCGCCGCCCCCAACGTGGCCACGGGGCTTGTGCCAGCCCCTGCTGATCTCTGGAGATGGTGAGTTAATTCTCCTCCCCTGTGCCTTCCCCTTCAGCCACTGTTCTTCAGAGGCAAAGATTGCTGCCTGATACTCTGTTTTTTCATCATTTCCTCATTTTCTCTAGCGAAACATCTGGCTCTGCCAGCCTCCCAGTCGCAGTGAAGTTTATCCCTCTGTTTTTTCACACTCATTGTTAAAAGCATCAAGACCTACCTGCAGTTTCATCTGCAGATGCTGTTGCCTCAAAGGCAAAGTTGTTTGTGTATTCTGGCAGTAGTTTTGAGATGGTTTAGATTGAAGACAACTGTTTGATAACTACAGTTCTGCAATGCTCACTTACGGCTTGCTTCAGACAAAGGGGTTCACTCRTAAATTATTTTGCATCAGTGTATTAAAGTAGCTTTCAGATCCTTTTTAGGATCAGGATTCTGTTATTTTACAGGTTTATAAAATACAGACCTAACAGATTTTAAATCCTGGTTCAGAACTTAAAATAGTCCAGGATAGAAAATCCTGGGTTTGGAACTCTCTTCCAGTGGTTAGATACATTCATATTCTATGCAGTCATAAAACTATAGATCCATACTATCCATAAAATAATGGAAGTTTAAGACTGTTAGTCTAGCAAAGGAATGCTGGCATTGAATATTGTACCTTATGAAGGAAAAYACTGTGCTGTTTCTGAAAGGTCCAATCTTCTTTGTCCTATAAGTTCTTTTATTTGTGTTTGAAATATCTTAGAAGTTTTGTGGTGTAACTGTTGTACAGTAGATATGATTACTGCACATTGAATTCCTGGTCTAAATATAGAGAAAACTAAGATGATAATGTGTGAGACCAAATGTGTACTTTTGATGGAGGCTGCATTATTATGACAAATGGGTACTTTGCTGTATCAGATCATTGGGTTTTTATCCTTCTGAAGGAGTTTATCTAGTTCCATTCTGATATTTTGGAAGCCAGAGTTGGCCCCTTACAGTGTAGACAGGCCACTGTTTATGCTTTTCTGTAGATTACTTTTTTTGCCGTTCATTGGAATTTACACCACTTTAGAGGAAAACCTTATAAATGCAATAAATAGATTTTTAATTATATTCCCATATATTTGTTCTGGGTTTTTGTGAGTAGTCATGGGACAGACAGGAGAGATGAACAGGAATTCTTGGGCACTGATGAAGCAGGCTCTAGCAATATCCAGGCATAGCATTTCTGACTTTAACTTCCAGCAAAGGATGAAAAGAATGATGAGTGTAAGAAGAAAAGAAGTACTGTTAAACTTTTTCCATAGAAACATGGAATCAAAGYGCCTGTCGCCTCATAGTCCTTTAACAGATTTCCCTTTTTGTTATTGTTCTCAGCCTTTTCCCACCTATTTTGTTTGCCTTCCCTTATTATATTATTTTCATGCAAAGTTGGAAACCTGTTGTTTTTCCTGCAGCATCTCAGCTGTTTCTGCTCAGTGTCTGTTTCTGCCTGGTGTTACACACACATCCTGGTGTGGCCCAGGATGACTCAGCTGTGTTGCAGAATGTTTCTGGGCTCAAACTGCTGTTAAAACATCAGATGAGATAAAAGCTTGGGTGATAACTAAATGTTTGCCTCTTCATGCAGCATCCTTGCACTGAGCAGACTGATGGCTGTCTGGCTTGGCAGGGATGTCTTTGCAGTTGTACAGGACAGACTGGTGGTGGTGGGAAGGTTTTTAAGCTTGGGGCTGTGAAACAAGAGTAGATGGTTAATGTTGCAGTGGATGATTCAAATATCGTAGTCTACCCAGAAGGACTGTGTGATTCTATGTCCAAGAATGTGATATCCAAAATAAAAGTTTGGGAGGGAATGGGTTTGGCTGAGCTGGGGTAGCTGCAGGTCAGAATTAAAACCTCCAGGGTCAGAGCACTGCCTTGGTGTGTTGTGTTTGGCTGTGGGCAGTCATAGCTGTCCTTGCTGTCATAATTAATTAAAACTTTCAGGAATAGGAAACTTCTGAAACTTCTAAAGTAGAAGACTTTAGTCATAAATTATGCTAAAGAAGAGGTGATGTCTCCAAAGGACATGTACAAAGCGTGGACAAGAGTGACTTTTTTTATTGGGACCCCAGAGCACCTAGACACAAAGGWTAAGAGTTTCTTTTCATTGCTGCTGTATGTCCTTTCCGTTGCTGCTTTGGCTTTTTACTGCTGTGGTCTGTGTTTTGGACTTCTGCTTTGGAATAACCCCAGCAAGGAGGCTGTAACAAGAACATAAAATGTTTTACAATGGTTTGATAAAATATACTTCATCAGCTGTATAGGAGTTAGCAGATGGGAGCAAATTCTAAACTAGGCTTTCTTTTGCACTTGGTTTCTTGCAGATAATAAACTTCTTCTTCTACTTCTCTTTCTGCTTCACTTATACATTAAATTTATGCCTAAATAAACATGTACTTGATGTAGCAAACTTTCTGATTTTCTCTTGAGCAGTGGTGAAGTTAACTGCTCCCTCCCTTCTTACTTGCTGTGTTTATCATCTTAGTGCCAGTGATGTACTTGGTGAAAATGAAGGCGGTAGCTGTGCCCAGGAGACTTATCTAAAAAATAGAGCAAATATTTCTGGATTACCTTGTTTGCTTTCTCTTCTGTTTGTGTAGTTTGAAACAGAGGAATTGTTGCTGTTCTGTGTTTAACCTGAGTTATGCTGCTCTCCTTTCAGATCTGCAGAAGGTCTGGTGGRTGGCTTTTGGTTTCCTCAGCCTGGTTAGATATTACTTCTCCCTAAAGACTTTGCCCTGATCCCATTACAGCCACTTAATAGTAGTTTCTCCTTATTTTTGCACTTAGTTATTTGGGGACCTATTCTTTCTTGCATCTTTACCAAATCCACGTGCCTCCCTCTCCTGGAGCATTTCCATCTTCCCCACTGGAACACCAGTACTGTGTTTGCAGGTACCTGGGGGCTGGCTCTGCCTGTCTCTGGCTGTGCTCTCCCTCCTCATGTGGTGTCCTTCCAGCTGCTGAGATAAGAGGCAGGAACGTGAAGCCTCRCCCCTGCTTGCTCATTAGTCTGAGCTCTGGTACTGAGTCTGCTTAGCATCAAGTGACTTGTTTGTCTTGTGTCTGAGACTATGCTTACCTCCATTAATCAAAAAAAAAAAGATCATAATCCTGAACTGCTTGACACTGAACTTTTGCTAGGTTTCTTAACACAGCTGGATATACTAAATGCCTGAAAGCTGTTAGGAGGAATATTTCCAAAATACACATTTTCAAAGACTGGAAGTGCAGTTCTCTGAAATGTTAGTTTCAATCTGAGATCATCTTGTGTTTAGGGGTATGAAATCTCTTCTGCCTTTCCAAAATACTGTACTGATTCTTACCAAAAGCATGGAGAGGGATGGGCTGTTAAAATCTACTGAGATTACAGAAGGACTCCTTGGTAATTTGTTCCACTATTATTTCTTTTTTTAACTCACTGGCCATAAGAAGGTGAGGGAGCACTTACTGACCTGCTTGCCCAGATAAGTTTAGCTTCAAATGCCTGCACTCCAGGGTTAAAACAGAGCARTAATGTGCCTTTTAGAGCCTTTTAAAGAGAATGAATGTTGCTTACATCATGTCCAGATATTCCTACCTGTAGATAATCCAAGAGAGGCATGACTGTAAAGATTGGGGTCTTAAAAAGGGAAGCCATGAGAGAAACTCCTCCCTGCAGCATGGGCAGAATTGAGTTTTAGGGCATTTTGCAAATTCTGTGTTTTAATGGGCTTTGAGGAGACATTGAGAGGCAGCTGAAAAAGCTTTTTTAGTTCATAGCTGTGTATTTGGGGGACAGTGTTTGATTTTTCTTGTCAAGCCTTGTTTATTTCTTCTTTTCTGTCTTTGAGGAAGCTGAGTTTTATTTCACATGCTATAAACGATGCAAAAAGCACCCAGAAGAGTGTAGATGGATCCTCTGCCTTTGTTATAAATCTATGTATATAGACTAAATAAATAGCTTCTTTCTGGGCTTAAAATCCTTGCAGTGCAGCAGACAACAAAAATTTGTGTCTTGGAGTAGCTCCGAGAATTCTTTAATGCTGAAATATCTCCTCTGCTTGCRAACCTGGGGCTCTCCCTCCTCTAGATAAGCAGTTTCTGTTTAAACTTTTTTTATGACTGTCCTTTTGAGCAAGCGTTGGCACAGCTGACAGAGACTCTAGGAGTGCATGGCAGGGAAATAAGAAGTTTGAAGGTAAGATTTAAAGAAGTCCTCTCTGTTGAAAAGAGCAAGGGGAATGAAAAAATCTGTGCGTGGGGTATTGGCTTTCTTTGGCTCTTGACAGTTTGAATGTACGCTGAAAAAGACTGGAGCTCTTTAAAAGCTTTGTAASTTGTTTTCTTCTCCTTCAAGAAAACAGAATTTAGATAGAAACATCTTGTTTCAACTAGCAGCTGAATTAAATGTTGAAAATAGGATATTTTGGTTGAATTTGTTGTTTTGGGTTTGTTTTTTGNCATTAGATTCACAAGAAAAGTACATTCTGTTTTTATGCAAGCCTTCCTGTGAGCAGTGCATGTTCTCTGTCTGGGAAGGAGCACTGTCTGAAGCACCAAATATCTTGTGGCAGCTTGACTCTTAAAATATATTGTGTGTTATCTTTTACAGAGGATGTTGGCAGATGTCTGGATCCCAGCAGTGACATAGCAGGAGGGGAGGCAAGACAAACCTGGGGTTATTGTGGATTGTTGTTGGACGTGCAAATGGGAGCCAGGAAGATGGGCAGTAGAGGGTGTTTTAGTCCCTTCTATGGGCAGAAAGCAGCAACAGCAAGGGGTATTTTAAGCCAGTATTTAGTGAGATTTCCTTTATTTCTTGTCTGAATCTGGTGGGCAAGACCACACTTGRGGGGCATTCAGGCTTTTTCCCCCCAAACTCCCAGTGCTGGGGAGGGAATTAGTTGCTGACTGCCGCCACTAAAGAGAGACCAAAGTCAGGAATGGAGCCCAACTTTTATTTTCTTCCAGTCTTACCAACTGGCCTAGCCAAAATAGAGCATAAAATAACAACAGCTGTTGAAAAAAGTCAAAATTGTGTGCCTGTATCAACAGATGTTTCCAYAAGCCATTGATTTTTAGGTTGGCCCAGCTTAAATACAGTATGAGGGTGAAAGTCAAAAAGGTAAAATCTTATCTAGGAGATGTTTCTCTGGTTAGGAGAACTTTATAAGCTGTCAGAGAAGCCATAAACAAAGTTGCACCAAAATATATAGTGGCTTTTAGTTTAAATTGTGAAAATATTTTGCTTTCAATAGCTTTCAGATCTTTTGCTGGGTATTTTTGCTTATGCGTCTGCATTAAGTAAGCCCATTTAACAAAACCTGATCCTCTTATAAACATGGAATAATGACAGTATCCCACATATGGGTTTCATTAATTTTTGCATGTTTTGAAGTTGCCTTTTTTTTCTCCTAAAGGCAAACTTCAGAAACAGAAGAGACTAGTGCTACATGATAGCCAAAAAAGACTAACTGAGCATTARTAACTTGGAGTAGTTAAATCAATTAACTGTTGTATAACGGATTTTTTTTCAATAGAGAGGGATGCTGCATAATCTGCATTCCTCCCAGTTGCTGTTAGTTGTTTGCTTTGATGGAACTGGCATCAGTTCTGCTGGTTATCTGCAAGCTTTTGTGCTCTTGAGTCTTGTAAATGTTTTGGATTTTAGCCTGAAGAGAAAGCTTCAGAACATTTTCCTCTTTCTTCCTAAGAAAACAAAACCAACCCTTTCCTTGTAGTCACTGGCAAGAAATCTCAGATGCTCCATTTTCCTTATCTGCAGCACAGCAATTTGCAGCTCCTGGGACAATCCAAATCAGAAGGATAACTCAGGGAAATTGCAGGATATAATAAATGGCTGCTTTTTGACATTTTTGGTGCCATTTGTCATCATCCATTGTCTTAAATGTRTTAATCTGTTGAAGAAAGCTGCTAAAGATATGGAAATGCATCATCTCTGGCAGATGGGGAATGAGAGAGGGGAGCACAAAAACTCAGCTACTAAAACTTTCCTAAAGCACCTGTATTGGCCTGACATTCCCCATGTTTGCAGGGACATTCCCTAGCTTTAACTGAGTGGAGGGGCACAGGAGCAGGGCTTGGGAACCATTGTTSCAGTTAGGATTTAACCTTGCAACAACAAATGTTGCTGTGGAGGGATCTTTGAAAAGCTGGTAGAGGTGTAGGATATGTTAGTTTATAACCTTAGAATAAATATTTTATTCTTTTTCTGGAGCAGCATCAACTGTTGAGGAAATTCCTTACTAAGGGTGATGCTTCCACGTATCTGGCTGTAATTATACATGTTTTATGCCCTGAAATTCCTTTAAAAATACTTTCTAAAATCAGGCTGTAGGGGAGAACATACTCAGCATGGATTGATGTAGCTGTCCTTAATGATGGCTTTGTGGACCCAATGAATCCTTAGCCTTGTATATACATCYTTAGTCCAGAGGGATGAAAGTGGGGTAAAAATGGATAAAACCAGGGTTTTTTCCACAGGGTCAGCATTCTCTCCTGGGCTCTTGAGCTGTAAAGACATGTTTGTTTAATATTCTTTACAGAGGACTACCAGGGAAACGGATAAAACAGTGAGCAAAGGAATACTCATGTGGTCCTAAAGCAGACCTCCCAGGCAGGAGCTGGATTCCAAATGCCTGCTCTCAAAGTTTGCATTGGATTTCATTTCAGGTTTCCAAATGCATGGAGAGAGGGCACAAAAATATTGGTTGAATGAGGGTGTAGGTAGGAGAGTGATCTGGCTGTTACTGCTGGGAGAGGGGCTTGGCTGCACTCAGAGCATCTCAGTTACCCATGGGGGCTGAGATCCTCCTTCCCACAAAGCAAACAGAAAAATTGGAAAGGCAAAACAAATGCCACASTGTCCTCAATCCACTGCCTTCATTAGCAGCCAAGCAAAAAGCTGACCTGGGAATATGATGGGTGCCTTTGTACAGTGCTCTGCTTTCCCAGTGCTTCCCCTCCCAGATTTTCAATTACAAGATGAAAGAAAAGATAACTTTTTCCCTTTTGACAGAGTGCCTGRCCAGGACAATACACTGGGTCGTGTGGGCTTCCGAAGGGCTGAGTCTTAGGGACTTCAGTTAAAAAGGAAAAAAATAAAAGAAGGGAAACTGAATCATTTTCTGGCATGATTTATTCATTTGAATGACCCGTCTCTGTTTTACAGTTAGATTACAGTGCCTTAAACTGTAGGCATGAAAGAATGGTAAAAGTTGAATAATTTCCTCAGTTCAAGATGTGTCATTTTTATATTGTCCATTAATTTCACTCACTCATGCCATACGTCATTTTTGTTGGGCTTTATCCGCCAATTCATCTAAATAATCTGCTACCCTGTCTCTGTTTTTAGCTAAAGACGTAATTCATCAGCTAGAACCATCCACCAGGCATTTCATGGCACTGATCTCGTGTTCTGCCGAGGCATCCTGGAGTGGCTCAGGCGATRTCTGCCTGCYCCTGTGCCCTGCCCACAGCAGTGGGGATCATTTCAGAGCACAGGGATGTTTCCTGCACTCTGGAAATGAGAGGTGCTTTCTTTTCCTGCACAAAAACTCGAACTGATTTTTAACCTCATATCTTGAACTGTTGAGATTCAGTCTTTCTAGAATGGGTTTATAGGAGAAGAGAACATGTGTTTCTAGTTGCATAAATCAGTATTTTCTTATATCCTGTAGCTATCCCAATCATGTCAGAATATGCCTTTTTATTATGGATTATATAAAAATGAAAAACTCCTTTGATTTTTGAATTTGTAAGCTTTATAGATAATGAAACATCCCCTTTTTCTTGCATTTGAGACAGATGCAATGATCTTTTCCTTAACTCCTCTGTAGGGCAAATTAGTAGACATTGCTTTGATTGGGCTTGGGCAGGCCTTCAGGTATTTGAGAGATGGTCTGTGCAAACCARTTTCAAGTGACTTGTATAATGTTTACAGTGGTTTGAAAACTCCTATAAATGCAATTTGCTATTTTAAATACTTTTATTTATGTCATTAGCTTTCTAGATCCCCAAAATTGTAATCCTTCCTTTATAGGAGAATCACAGTAATTAGTGAAGATTACCACTCATTGTGTGCATGTAAAATTTACATGTTTTTTGACAGCAACTGAAAACCATAAAGGAAAACATAAACAAATCTATTGTGACCAACTTTAGTGTTGGATGAGATCAGAGRAATGAGTGTCATTTCTTCAGCAGCAGTTCCAGGCTGGGCTGGGCCAGCTGTGAAATCAAAGCATTATCTTCTGTCCACTTGTTTTGGTTGCAAATTATGTTATTCTTTAMAAAAGTCCCCATTTTTTTGGTGTTTCACCCAATCTGTAAGTCATTTGACCCCGTGCCCTGGTGGGAAGTGCCAGAGYTTAGGAGCAGCTGCCAAGACACAGGGGACGTGCAGCTGATTTGTTGCTGCAGTTCATAGCTCAGGTGCTCCTTGACAGCCTCTTTTGGGACTGTTCATGCTTTATCCACTCATGTTTTCCCTTCCCTATTTTCAGGATGTTGAAACTCACAGAGCAAAGYAACATGTCCAGTGCTTGACAGCAGAAGTATTTCTCTCAGCTCCCATAACACGCTAAATAAATATCTGTGGGCTGGTCCAAGATCCCACAGCACTTCAGCCAGCTAGACATCCCAACTGCAGTTATTTTTGGTAAAGGAAGAAGCAGATCTTGCAAAGTGATGTAGAGTCAGCTGAGGGGTTGCTAATCTCTTGAGTGGGTTGTGTTTCTCCTGGARCCATTTGACAGCTGTAAGATGGGCAGTTGACTTCCTCTGGAAGGATGTTCAGGCATGCTCTGTGGCTGACCAAAGCTTCAGCATTTTTCTAAAGGTTATTTGGACAATAGAAATTCCTGAAAAATGTACACCGAGTCTCTGAGAAATATTAGAAAAAGGGAAGGTCAGGAAGTGGCTGAAGGTCTCTCAAGGTGTTTTTGCATTTTCTCAAAACACGTGCTCCAYGTATCTGTGTCTGACAGCTTTCCAAGCCCTCCTCATTCCCTCATGGCTCTTTAGCTGTTTCTCTCTGGTTCTGTCTGAGCTTAAACACAGGCTGCAGCTGGACAGTGGATTGTTTGATGTTAAATTCAGCCCAGTCGTGTTGTCCCAAAGCATTGCTCCATGAGGAAATGCCTCTCTCCAGACCTTGGTGTGAATATATGATTTAAATAGGGAAGTTTTGGGAGAGTCCCAGGCTGGAGAATAAAACTTGTGTTGGTACTGTGGGTGATTTTCCCCAAGGAATAAATCAAATTGATGAATATGGAGGTGTTTTAGAACCAGGATTGTGAAGGTTTGTTGCTGCATCACTGACCTTCCCCCTTGGCGTAGAATGGATTTGCTACAGGTGCTGGGGGACTGTCCGTGTCCCCCTCTGTGACTCCTTTTCTTTCCATGCCCTACCTCATAGGGAAATTCAAAATCACAGCCAGCCTTTTGGAGCCCCTTGTAGCTTGGTGGGGCACTAGTGGATCATGCCATGGCCAGAGGGATGCAGCTCAGGACAGAAGTGCCACCGCCCCCCAGGGATGCAGATGGACAGGCACAGTGGGACTGGGTCAGCCACAAAACTCCTCTCAGTGCTGCAGTGCCCCTGCAAACATGAGAAATGCCCTGAGAAATCCAGAGCTCTTGACCAAGGTTTGTGGTGTGAGTGCTTGCTGTGGTCAACAGCAGCCTGGTCTTCTTCAGAATCCACATTTGAGTGTCCATCGTGGTCTGGTCTCACRTGGGCACTGACCTCCCTTCCAGCAGACAGGATGGATGTGCTCTCCCTTCCAGAATGGACGTGCTCCTCTTACAGGCTTTGCAGCATTAGAGTACAGATTTCCTTTGCCTTATTTAGTTTTAGGAAAAAAGCAATTTGTTTTGTCTATCCTCGCAAGAGCCAGAAATGTAAAATTTTRAAAAGCCTTCCCAGAAAGCTGCTTTCTTTCAAGAAAAGAGCAATTGAAATTGTAATTCTTCTCTCTTACTGTCTGATGAATTTATTATCACCTCGTTTTAGTGCCCAARAGTGGGTTTTGCCTTGCTTAAAACAGGAGAATTTTTTCCTTTCATCTGCTGCTCCATTAGTTCCTATCAGAGTCACAGTTTAAAAAGTTATTGTGCCTGAGTATTTCTGCAGATTGCATCATTGCAGTGTTTCATAACGATATGGCAAAAGTAATTTGAAACAGATAACAATAGTTCAGTCTGTTTCAGGATAACCATGATTTCCTTGTCWTTAAGAGGTCTGTTAGCGGGTGGAGGAGGAGGAGGAGTTTTATCTGGATGAGTTACAGATCATATGGCGTGATCAAGTGCGGTTGTTCTTTTTTTTCTTCCCCCTCTTTTCCTTCCCTTGAAATCCGCAGCGCTGGACTTGGGTTTGGATATGAAATGATTGGATAGTTTCAAACTCCTGGCTGCACAAAGTGGCTCAGAACTTCCAGATGTTTTCAATAAGGAGCCCAGAACTGTCGCATCAGCAGCCAGTGGCCGGGGCTGCTGCTCACATCTCCTCYCCATTTTGAGCAACTCCCCAAAAAAAGAGAGAATTATTTACTTTTAGAGTAGGTTTTTGTGAATTTAATCTTTATTTTCTGATCTTCTGTTTCATTGTGTTTCAGAGCATAAATGCTATATACTGTCTAAACACTTGTATGGCATTGAAGGATGCCTAAATAGCTGGACAAAAGAGACTGGAAGCCTTTGTTCTGCTCTGTCCTGGCTGAGTTGTGTTCTGTGTCTGTCTGACAGTGCCTGTGTGGATGGCAGGCTGTGTGCAAGGCAAGATTTCTAGCCTGAAACAATGCAGCAAAAGCCCCACCTAATGTGGGAAGAGGGTGATGGTCTCCCAAGRGAGAGTGTGTCTGGCACATTATCTTCTACTTGTTTATATTATATTCCCCCCTCCCCCTCCTCCTTCCTTCAACAGCAAAGTCTGGAGATGAAGATGAGATGAACTTTGGGTGTCTGTAATCGTCACTGGTCCCCTGATCTTTGCTGTGAGTCAGGAACATAATAACAGAAAAAACTCTTGGAACAAATTAGGGATTTGGAAGCTTAAATTAAAAAAGAAGAAGAGAGGGGAGAGAAGGAGTTATTTTTTTTTCCTTGGTGTGTGTTGATTCTTTCCCTTTGGGGCTGAAGATRTAGGGGAGTCAAGGAGATCAACTGACCACCTTTACTAGATCTAGACACATAATTAAGGAGTAAGGCAGGTCATCATCTTGATTCACAGGACATGSACCAAGTCCTGGGATACATCCTGTGCCCAGAGTCACCCAGCCTGGTGTGGGTCTGGGAGCTTCCCTGGCTGCTTCTCTCCACCTGTCTGCACCTTCCACATGAGCTTTCTGTTCCTTGCTGCCCCATGAAAGCCCCCATTCGTTTACTTGTAGCTTTTGGCCATCCCAAAATGCTTGTCCATAGCTCAGGAAAATTGGCCTCCTGCCGTGAAAGCTGCACATTTCCCAGCATGTCTGCCATCTACTTTGACTGGAGATGTTTCTCATTTCCCCTTACCTGCAAGAAGGGTGAGGTAATGTGAGCCACAAAAGCCTGGGTGCTGTTGCAGCTGCAAGTTGGACCCATCTTGCATCTCTGTGGAAGATGCACTGTCACAGTTACTGATGTTCACCTCCTCTGCATGTGGGCATTCCTTGAGCCCTGCAGCTGGACATCTCTTTCTGGTTGCCAGAGGAACTCTGTGGATCAAAGATGAAATGCTTTAAATGGAGTGTCTGAGCAGAGCTGTGCAGTTGTTGTTATTATAAATCTTGGCTGGGTACACAAGCAACTGTAATTAAATTGATTAAATCTATCTGCTATATCAGCTTAAAAAGAGGTGCTCCATAATGAAACATTAGAGCATCATTAAGACATTCTGACTGTTGCAAATTTCTACACCTGAACTAAATTCACATACTTTGKTTATGGGTTCCTGTCTTGTAAATTTAGATTTGAGGAAATCCCTGCCTTTTATGGTAGTGTTTGAAAGGCTGGAATGCTGTCACAGCCATTTCTGATTCCTTGTCTCGATGGGCACATGACTGCTGGGACTCATTACTTGTGGAGAAAACTGGTGGCTCCAGAAAGTCCCCAAAGTACGACCACATTGTGTGTGTCCTAATACTGAAAGCAGAAGCTCTGCTCATTGTTGGAGAGAATGGAGTCATTGGCTGAGATCTTGAGCCAGGGATTGTAGCTGTAAGACAGCCTTGTAGAGGAATCCTTCTTGGTTCATCTGGTGGTGTGGTGCAGATGAAGCTTTGGGATGTGAGGGAGAGACTGGAGCATAAGGGAAGTGCGGGGAGACCCTGGCACTGACCAGGTAAGAGTGTACCTGTGTCCCTCACTGGGAGAACTCACCTGCTGMGAGTCCCAGCCTGCTCCAGCACCTGAGGATACGCTCAGGTGCAAGGCCCAAGGGCAGCCTTTGTGTCAGGGCTGGCCACTGTGTCATCCAGTCTCAGGAGGAGAAGCCTTTTGCTTGGTTACTGAGTCTGCTAAATCTGTAGGGTAGCTGTGCTTTTGTGTAGTCTGCCTGTACAGATTGAAGTGGCRCATCCAGGGGCTCTCAGTAGTGTGTGGTGGTTCTGTAAACTCCTGGGTTTTGGTGTTTTACTGAGCAGGCACGGAAGGGAGTCAGTTCCTGTGTTGCTCACGGGCAGGCTGTGGTGCAGTGGGTTTGGGCAGTCAGAAGACTGGGTAGCACTGGGAAGAGAGAAGCTGGAGGGCTTGCTTGCAGCAGATGGGTTTAGATCTCCTTTGGAAGACTCATGTTGCGTTCAGATGCCGAGAACTTKCATTTTATCCGTTCCAGTAGGCTGCAGGATTTGAGTCACCTTTGCCAGAGTTTGAGCTGGTGGCCACAAATCTCTTTATACAACCAGGGAGCTGGGACCACCCTACAGGACTGGATGAAAAGACCTATAACCCCCTAACTAAGCTCCAGGAGTGGAGCAAATCCCAGCAGCAGGAGGTGGGCCAGTTCTGCTGGCGCTGACGAGCATGGCTGTTGGAGATCAGCAGTCAAATCTCGGGTTGATAAATGCTGTTTCCAATTCTGTTTTCTGCTTTGTAGCTTGGGATTAAAAATTCTGCATTTTCAGCTTTTCCATCTAGCAAAGCAGCAAGTTCTAGTCGCTACAAACTCCCAGTCTCTGAAAACTCTGCTTCCCCTTTTCTTCTCTCTTTTTTTTTCCCTTGCGTTTTGAACCGCCCCCATTCCCTTTTGAATCGGTGAATGAGAGAATGTCTAAAGCCAGGGAAGTATGGAAAGATTTCATCCCTGGAGAGGTCAGGGTGGGGTGGAAAGCGGAGGGGGCTGCAAGGGGGCAGTTTGAAAACAGGAAACCATGTGGCAGTGAGCATGCAGGGCCCAGCTGATGTGAATGAGCTATTGAGAGCAGAGAGACTCTCGCTGGCCCCAGCATTAGAAAGACAAAAAAACTTTAGGTTTTTTTTTCCTCCCCCCAAGAAAAAAAGCTCTGTCTTTCAGGCTAGAATAGATGAGGGAAGATTATATTTTCTGGACAACTAGTTGCTGAGGTCTTTGTTCTATGTTGCAAACAAACCAAGAAAAAGTAAATGGCTGATTTCCTTTTTTTTTTTTTTTCCCCATGTGCACTGATTAAATCATAAGTTTCCGTTCCTRGTTTAGGAAAGCATTAACCTTGCAACTGTCTTTCATTCACCTGGCCTGGGGGAGTGGGAAGAAGAATCTTTTTACTTCTTGAAAAACACGTCCCTTTGCTCTCAGTCTCGTTTTGGACCGAGCAAGCACACCAAGCGCCTGCAGCCAGAGGTGGAAGAGGCTGGCAAAGAAAAGCTGCTGCTTTTCCTTTTTCTTCCCCCGCTCCCTCCTCTTTTTTTTTTTCCTCCCTGTGAATCATGCTCCCGCAACTGCAAAGTAAATTTGAAAGCCGGGAGAACACTGGTGCAGGACTAAAAAGGCAAGCAGTGACGTCCCAGCCCAAATCAGGAGGGAGTGGCTTTATTTCATTATTTTCTTTCCTTTTGCCCAGTGCTGTCATTAGAAATTTAAACTTAACTCAAACCCAAGCCGTCTTGCCCGGTGAACAGTGAACTGACTCGGAAGGAGGAAAGTACTTTTTTCTCGTTGTTTCTTTCAGTGCATGAGGGCGTGAAAAGCAAAACGCTTTGGTGACAGTATTTGCGTTGGATACAGAGATTGGTTTTTTTGGTTTGTTTTTGTTTTCTTCCTGAATTAGACCCGTCGTGGCTGAGCCTACCTTCTGCATTTCCACTTGGAGTGTCAGTATTCCTGCTGCACACATCTGGCTTTTGTTCTCTTTTCGGGCAGGATTTTCATTCTGGTGCTTTTTGGATATCAAAGTTGTCTGGAAAACATTTTTTTGTTATTATTACTGTAACAGGAAGGCTGATACCATTCTTAGCAGTCGCAAAAAAAATAATCCTATATGTATAAAGCTGTCTTCAAATATCTTTTGTTTGCTATAAGTTCCTGCATTGCCTGTAAAAGCAAATCTGTTCCGAGAAGACTTTATCAGCCGGGCGCAGCTCTGGGATTTTCGTTTTCCTGCTAAGAAGCTCGGGCAGGCTGGTGTGCTGAGACACAGGGACTCCTCTGAGCACGGATGTGAGAGATCTGGGGCTGTGGTGAGCCCAGGGTTCATGGTGGGCTCTTCTCCTCTGCTCCCAGCTCTTTGGACAAAATGTACGAACGCCACAAGAGGCGATACAGCCTGTGCGACATTTCCAAGGTGGACAGGACTGTAGATGTTGTGTTGTTAAAGGTATGATGTTTGTATGTATTTATTTGTGGGTTCCCTTCCCTCTCTCCAGGGCATCGGTCTGTTCCTTGCTGTACTCATGTCCCTCAGGATGATGCAGTGGGGAGGGACAGGTGGAAGAGYTCTTGCCCTTCAGCATGGAGGTGGYTTTGAGTTTTATCCAACCCTATCATATTATTATCATATCATTATCTCTGCAACTAAATAATSTYTTGTGGCATGCACTCTTTGGGAGAGCTCCCTGGCCATCTTCCCTGCCCTCTGCCCTTAAACAGTCCCTGGTTTGAAATCCCGTGTGGGCTTTTTGTGTGAGGGGAAAAGAGTTTCCATTTCCAGTGCTTTCTTTTTGAGATTGAAAGGCACATGTTCCCCAAAAGATGCATTCTGSCAGAAAAAAAGGCATGGTGGATCCTCCTTTGCCTCTGTTTTTTGTTTGTGTTAGAAGGGCTGCTGTCAGTCTTGTTGTTTGGGTGTGATTTTGTCTGAGGATGGGTTGGAGCAAGAATCAGGAGTGGCTCTTGGCTAATTGTCCCAGTGTGTTCCTCCTCTAATCTAAAATTAGCAAGTGCTCCACCAAATGGCACAATGGCAGTCTGGGAATGTCCTGTCTCTGTAACAGCTTTGTGGAGCTTCAGCAGTTTCCTGGCAGAGTGGATGGAAATAGGAGAGAAGCCAGAGGGACTGCAAAACACAGCCCAATTCAGAGATCTTAACTGCTGGAAGATCATTTCCTTCCCTCTCYCTTTTTCTCTTTTCTCTTCTTAGCTGAAACACTGGGAATCTGCATAATCATATGGCTTCCTTTTTTATAATTTTTGGTTCATGCTCTTGTTTCCAAGTCAATACAAGAATATATAACAAATTTATTTTCAATTAATTCTTGTTCTGCTTTATCTGCACTAAAAGAGACCTAGCTCTTGTTACCTTGCTTTGTTATGAATGAAAGTGTTTTCYTTTAATTCAATGTACCCAGTGGTTTTGGTGGCAGAGATAGCTGTAAGTTGTTTTCTCTACTAGCTCAAATTTTTTTATTATTTTAGACCYCTGATGTTACTAATGCTGGTTGAGGATTGAATCCCATGATACTCAGTCTATAGACACAGTATGAGTCATAAAAAATATTGTTGCATTGTTCACACACTATTTCTTCCACAGAAATAGTGCGTGTACAACTCTTAATTCTTGGGAGGAGATCTCTGATAATTTTGGTTGCCAATAAAAAGCACAACCTTTTTCTTTATGAAGAGTATCTGAATGCCTGGGTTAAAATACAATTCACTAGAATTATCCAGCTTCAGTGTTTCTGATGTCATCAGTTCCTTAAATTAGTTTTTGTTCAGCAAAGCTTAGATTTTATAACAAAATGTGGCTCTTATTAGTTCCAACTGGTATTTTCCTAATTGAGTTTCAGAACTGTGGGTTATACTGTCTGTTCCTGCACATGACTCAGTGTCCATAAATGTGTGCGTGTGTGCACGCATTGCTGCTCCCGACATGGGCTCTACAGGCTGCAGATGTTTGAAATAGGAGGGTGCTGGTGACAGCTACAGCTACAATCAACTCTAGCTCGATTTTCAGTCATCCTTCATGTTTTCTCTGGTTTCTATAACATAACTGGTAGATAAAATTGCATTTTGATGAYCTAGGGATCCAAGCCAGCGCTTGAGTGCGTCAGTGGCAGATCATCTCTTGACGTTAATGGGAGTTGGATCAGGCCCTTAATGAGGGAGCTGGGGGTGGGGTTTCTGTTGAGTTTGGTTTTCATTAAAATACTGAAATAAAACTCTACCTTATCTAGGCCATTGTATTTTGGGGCGTTAAAAGGACAGGGTTTCTTAAACATTGAAAAGCAAGTACATATCCTTAGAAAAAAGCAAACGCAAATTGGATCCATCAAGAGTGTTTGAGCTGATGAAATTTTAATGAGATACCTGCAAAGTACCAAACAGCTTTCAATTTGGCTGCAGGTTGACTCAGACAAACTGTCATTTCTTGAGTAGTAGATGAATATGTTCTTTGCTTCATTTTAAGGTAGGGAACTCACTAATTATAGAATTGTTTAGGTTTAAAGGACCTTTAAGATCATCAAGGCCAGCCATTAACCCAGCACTGTCAAGTCCACCTTTAAACCATGTCCCTCAGTGCCACGTCTGTGCATCTTTTAAATACCTCCAGGGATGGTGACTCAGTCATGACACAGGAAAGAAGATCAGCTGCTGAAAAAGGACAATGGGAACAAGTGGTGAAGAAAGAATTTTGGGTACTAAATGTTTATAGATGAGATTATATTTGTATCCATTCTTACATAGAATTGCAAAAGAACTTTTGGTTCCTACCCATAAWGTTGTCATCTGAAGGGCCACTGTCTCGAGACTCAATTTTTCCATGTTTAGATTGAGCCTGAAACAGTGGCTTGTGAAGTTATGAAAAAAATGAACCTCAGCAATTTTGAGGGTTGATGCATACAATTATTTTTGGCTTTAGCATAGTTTCTTCCTCCTCTCCACATATGAAGAAGCAAGAGGCAGCAGGTTACCAGCAGTGTCCCAGTCCCTGTTGGAGGCAGGACTTCATCCTAGGAAGAAATTCCTTACTGTGAGAGATGTGAGGCCCTGGCACAGCTCGTCCAGAGAAGCTGTGGGATGCCCCATCCCTAGAGGGGTTCAAGACCAGGTTGGATGGTGATTTGAGCAACCAGGGAAAGGTGTTAGATTTGCATCATTTTCAAGGTGCCTTCCAACCCAAACCATTCTATGATTCTGTGTCCTTTCCTGGCTGCTGCAGCAATGCAAATTCAATGACCTTGGATCCTGAATTTACTGAATGCAGGAAAGCCTGGATTATGCAGAAATGACATAAAGATTTGCTGTCATTGTTCCTGCTGGGTTTGCATTGTAGCAGATGAGGGAGAAGTTGTGGGGTGTGTGGGATGTCTGCTAGTCTGAACATTTTGCTGAGCTCTGAGCAGCTACGTGCAGGGAAAGCAGTCTGTGCTGTGTTATTGCAAGCCCAAAATGGGAAGTCTCAGTGTGCCCGTGTGTGCCTTGGCAGCCCTGTCTCATTTTTATGTTGTGCCTGCTACCACAAATAAAACTAMAGGGACAGGATACAAAAACCACACTGGCTGGCACCTTGCAGATAGATACATGTGAAGTCAGACAGGCATTCAATGAGGATGAACAGGCAGTGCTTTGCAAAGTTACCAAGCAAGAACTGGGCTTGCTTTGGGAATGGGAGAGTAATCACAGCTGGGAATGTTTTCTAACATTTTTGCTGTATCTGCATTTCACCTCTGTATGTGAATGTTGAAGTTGTTAAGGCATTAGGAGTAAATTTTTTCACACCTGGGGCAATGAGGTTTGATTTTTCTCCTTGAGTTTTCTCCTTGATTTTTCTGCTTTTCAGATGAACCAATCCCATTTAGCTTCCAGCTGAAGATCAGACCATTATTCATGGAATTAACACCAGCATTAATTATTAATCAAGGTATTTTGAAGTTAGAAGGACAGCACTATTAATTGAGTTTTCTGCTTCCTGGCTGCTCTGGTAGCTTTACTCCASCACCAGGGAAGATCCTTTGATTGATCCCTGCCTACCTAAGGCAAAGTGCCATTTACAACACCCTAAGCTAAAAGTAGTCTGTGGAGAARTCCCTGAATTAACTGGAACTAGGCTTCCTTACATTTTATGTTGAAGTTTTTCTTCTTTTTTATCACATAAGCAAGTGCATTTCTTCTTTGGAGTTGTTCTRGAGGAAGGATATGCCCAGCTGATGGGTATGTGATGTTCATCAAACTTTGTGGGCCTAAAATGACTAAGCTTAAATCCAGCATCTGTCCATGCTGTTCTGGTCATTGAAGRACAGGAGGAGAGATGTGTCTTTAGAATGATGTAGAGAATTTTTGAGTTTTTCTGTTTGTGTCTCATGTAGAATTACAACTGGGAGGGCAGCTTAAATGAAATTATTGTGTTTTCACATTAGACACATACATGTTTGTGGGAATTTCGCTCCCATGTTAGCTAAGAGATGGGGATTTTTGGGAAAGAAAATGCTGTTATTTTTGAAGCTTAATTAAAGTCTATTGACTTTTAGTTTTGCTGGTGGAAGACGTTGCAGTGCCAAGGGCTGGAAAACGTACTTGGGGCACACGTTCCTTTTCCCTGCTGGGACATTGCTGGGGGATAAATGCACTYTAGGAATTTAGTGTTGCTCTTGCACCATAAAGAGCTAATTTATTCACTCATGTAACATATCCTGTRCTTGTAGGAGCCTTTTTTGGTGAAATCCTTTAATATGGTTTTCTATAGCACTGCTGGCTTGTTACTATGAGAAAGGTCAGTTTGGACCTCCTTGAAAAAATTTCCTGATATGGTGTCACCAGCTCTGTAAAGATAAAAGACTCAGTATAGCATATTCACAGTGCCAGAAGAAAAAAATCTCCATAGAAATAATTGCAGAAATGCAGGTGTTGTCCCTTTTGGCATACATTTGAGAATGTCTTTGGGTTCTGCATCCACCTGTTAATATCATCCCACAAAGCTAAGAAAATACACAGGGAGATTACCATAATAATTAAAATAAAAAATAAATGTGGAACTTGCAAGCAAATTGATATGTCTGCTCTTAATATTGTCTGGCAAGATGATTGCCAAAGCAGTGATTGTTGCTCTTGATGTGAGTTTTGTGTGTATGGAGTCTTTCTGCAGCAACAGATGTTGAAGGAAAACAGTGGAAATTCCTTCCCCAGATGCCCCATCCTTCATGCTCCTTTTCAAACGGTTTTGGAGGATCTTGAAAGGTGATTCTTGTAAAGGGGGTAAATTAACTCTTGCTTTAGTTTCTAGTGCAGGAATTGCAGGCAACTGGATAATTTCATTGTAAATGGAATTGTAAAGTTAAAAGTTGCTCAGCATAAACATTGAACTCCAGTTATGTGGGCAGATTTCTTTAAGCCTATACAAAATTTTCAGGAACAGGAAATTCCTAGAAAATAATTACAATATGCATAGAACTTTTTAAAAAAATCATTGTATAATTTCTGCTTATGAAACAAATTAATTATAATTGAATTTGAAGTATTGCTTTTTTCTACTGCTTTTATTCTACAATGGATATTTAAAATGCATATTACTCAGTGTGGTGCACAATTACTTAATGATACACTAAGCAAGCTACAATTACTCTCCTAAATATTTTCCTATGTGCAGTAGTATCTGGTTTTAGCTGCAAGGTAGATCATAGTCTGGAAGCTGGGGAAAATAAAAGGAGAAAAATGGAAACTTGCACATTTAGGACAAAGTTAAAATAATATGGAGGGAAGATGAATCTCCAGGGATCTGCTAGGAAATGAAAGTTAAAGTCATCTGGTTCCTTGTGCTCTGGAGATGTTGATTTATATCACGACCAGTGAGGTTGACAAGTGCAAACTTTTGCAACAGCAAAAGATTTCCTGGAAGGTCAGTGTGTTCTCTTTATTGTGAAATGAAAGGCCAGAAGAGTTAAAATAAAACTAGAGGGAGAGAAAAAAGACTTTTCCATGCTGGAGATAGCAGCCAGGTAGTCCCTGGCCCCTGAGGTGCCTGTTCCTAGTGAGCCCCAGCACACGGCTCTGCCCTGGATATTGTTGGAGTTTGAGAAGGAGGTCCTGAGCCTGGTTTTATGGGCAGGCACCATGCTGCAGTGGCTTAGATAATTCCAAGACCAAGGAGAGAAGAAGGAAGAGCCTGGGAGTGGAGTCTGGAGTCACTCACAGTTCCTGTGGGACAGAGGATGCCTTGGCCTGGGGTGTCTCACTGTGTCCAGTGCTGTCCTTTTCTTAGGCATTAAGTCACATCAGGTTTCAAGTTCAGTGTCTGCAGGAGGAATCAGGAAATACCTGTGTGTGCCCAGAAAGAGCAATGGAACCATCTGCTGCTCACAGCTCCAGCTGGTGTCCTAAAGGCATCTTTGAACGTTTAGCCTGCTGGAGTTTCACCGGCAAACAGAAAATCCTGCAGGATTCAGTTTTTGGTGCCTGGGGATGTGCTTCCATGATTCATTCTGTGTCTGAGCTGCAGATAAAAACATTCAGGCTTCTGTATGGAAAAATAGCTGGTTTTCTCCTGGCATTTCTTCAAGGGCTGTGTATTGAAACTCTGTTCCCAGAGGCTGTTTCATATTCCCTCTGCCACTGGAACAGCACTGCACCCTCTGCTCCCACTGCAAAGACTTGGGATGCCTGGAATCAATGAGCTATAATCAGTGTGGGCAAGCAAGAAAGTGTGGGGCTTTTATCATCTTCTGTGGCCACCAGCCTGTGGTCCTGTTGTTGGGCTTCTCTCAGCAAAACAAGAAACTGGGGGGAAAGAGGGAGGAATTTTCTCACATGCAATGCACACGTGTCTGCAAAATCCCAAGGCAACCTCATTTCACATTTCTCTATACTGGTACATTCCCCAGCTCCTGATGCTCAGGTGCTTTTATAAAGACAATTTCCTCTCCAGCTCTCGCTGTCTGTACCTGTAGTCACTAGTCCTGAGTAAATACAAGCAGCATTCAGGTGTTGAGGAGGGATCCCAGTACTCAGTGTTGGGCTGTGGGTAGGGGGGTTTGTGTTTTGAATATCTATGGACCACCCAGTTCCCTGAGAGCACGCAGTAAACCTCCCTCAAAGCCTGTCTAGGCTCGTTTTGGCCCAGGGAATACTTGTATACAGTAGTGGTTTCCTTTGTTTTTGTTTTGATGSTGATTATTATTTTTCCTGAATTAGGGCTACTGAGATAAATATTTAATTTCTAATGTTTTATTTTGTACATAATCAAGTATATCTGAAGCAGCACCTTAAACCTCAGTGTTACTCTCTCATTACTTCTTTTAATAGAGAAAAGCAGACGTTTTCAATACTTGGCAAAGCCACAGGGCTGAGGAGAGAACTGGCTGGGAAATTGGAAAAATGCTCAAATCTTTTTTGAAAAAATGCCAATGTCTATAATGCATTTTCAGTGAATGACTCAATTGGTTCTATTAAAGGAAAATATATAATGTTAATTCAGCCTAATATGGCTTATTCAACAGACAACTTGAATCTCTTSCTATTTTGCTTTCTTACTGCTAATTATTGAATGGGATGTTTAATTATTCRTTTCCAGTAGTGGATACCAGTATAAATCAGGAGCAGTTCCTTTGATTTTGATGGTGATTTGTTTAAAATTAAGAAGAGTCAGACTCTTCTTAAGGAGGAAGGAGGGARGTGCAAGTCAGTCAGAAGGAGACAGAATTTGATTTTGTGTCTGAAACAGGTCATTCCTTCATTTGCGTGGACTTGAGCACATTTGCMTTTGTCCTATGTGTGTTCAGCCTCAACCTCTAGATAACAATAAAATATAGGAAAGTGTGGTGCAAAATTATTCTGCTTTCTCTGGAGAGAAAAGAATAACAGCATGGTATTTATTGACTTTACAGGCATCGAGTGATATTTATTGACTTTGCAGCTCTTTTAAGAGTAAAAAAAAATAAATTCTGTGGTTAAGTTTAGATGCTAAGGTTAGATGCCACACAGCCTTGCTGAGAACAGGGAGTGTCTTCTRTTGAAAGAATCCGAACATGACCACTGTCCATGCAACAGTTAAAATGCAACATCCTTGTGTTACTTTGGAAAGCAAAAAACCCCATTGTTCTGAAGTTTTGCTTGCAAATCCTTTTTCRGATTGAAGATTGCTTCTCTTTTCCTTACTGCCTCTAATTTAATATGTATGTATTGTATGTAAAAGGGAGAAATGGATACACAGGTCTTTGTGGAGCAGAGATGCAGGGAGCACTGGGACCTTAGATGTGTGTGCATAAAGGGGTGGTCTTGGGTGAATATCTGTATAATGCAGTCAGGGAGTAAGTGCTACAAAATGTACATTATCCCTAAGGAAAAYAGCCTGCAAAATTCCATGGAGATGGGAGGGACATCCAGGTGGGACATGCACTGAGGTCACCCCAAGACCTGACTCTGGTAGAGCTCAACATCTCCTTCACCTCTCCTGGGAAACTCCTGCTCATTTTTCCTCCCTCAGAACTTCTCTGTTTCTTCCCTGTCTCTGTCAGCAGGAGCTCCTGACTGGGGAAGGTCATGGCATCCTCTCCACTGGAGGATTTTAAGGGCACTGGGTTGGATTAGGACCTCTGAGATGGTAACTGAGCCTAACTTGGCGCAGCAGGCAGGGACTAGCTGACCTGTCAAAGGCCCTCCCAACCCCATTTTGTCATCGCACAAGTATGGAGGAGGACAAAGCCTGAGGAAGAAAAATGTGCTGTAGCAGGTAGCTGCCAGGTCTGGGGGAGTGCAGGGTTGCCTGTGTGGTGTGGAGAGCAGGAGGTGCTGGCAGGAGCCCCTCGGGTGACGGGCAGGGGACGCAGCCAGAGCGGGGAGGAGCCAGCCAAGGACTGCAGTAACACATTCCATGATCTCAGTGAGAGAGGAAACAAGGACGTGGGTCATTAGTCAAAGCARCACGTCAGGTCAAGGGTAGGAGAGGCTTGGTTTTAATTTATTTTAGAAAATAAATAATAAGAAGGCAAAACCAGTGCATTTCATAGCATAGGAGAAAGGAGAACGTTGAGGAGATGGGAATACAGCAAGGGGCTGCAAAAATAGAGCAGGATCATGGAGGAGATTTGAACATAGGTCAGAGGCTAAAAGTAAATAGTAAAACTTTGCTATTTGGATGTTAGGAAAGGAAATTATTTCAGGAGATAAAAGGAAAGCCAGAGAGAAAGTAGGAGAAATACTTGACATATAAAATCAGGCTAAGTCATCCATTTCAGTAGCTTTCTTTTAGCTGCAACTTAACATGTGATATCCTGTGTGTTGAGACAGGTCAGGAGGGGAAGTAACTTCTGGGTTTTGTGGTTGTGGGACAGGTGAGATTTGCATGCATTTGACAGTAAGTAAAGGCATTTGGCTCAAAGAAATGGCAGAGAGAGTAAAGGGGCTTCCAGAGTCTGCCAGCTGCAGACAAAAGTGATGGGAAGTGAATGTTGGATGAGCCAAGGATTGTGGATAGTCCAGCAGACTTCTGAGTCAAAGTGTTGGACAGCACAACCCGAGTGAGGAAGATGAAAGCACAGGCAGAGGGAGGAGGGGGCTGAGAACAGATCAGTCATCCTTGCTGAAAGACTGGGAGTCATGGGAAGGGTGAAGGACGGGGTGAGGTGATAAGGGCTGATGTTGAAATAAACCATGTGATGTGTCTTAGTGTTAAAATGGGCGTTTCTATCATCATAATTTCAGTTAATGCAGGCCCAAAGTGCTTCTGGTTCTCGCCATGACTTGGGCACCTCCCAAGCCCTCTATTCCACATCACCAGAGCACTTTGCTATCTCTGGGCTAATTATCTGTACAGCAATATGGGTGGTAATGAATTTCTGTTCTCTAGGTAGTGAACTGAGGCATAAAGCAGAAGAGTATTTCCCTGCAGTCCCGCTACAAGTGGAGGTGGGACTTGAAGCCAAGGTTATCCAGTCCTCTACTAGTAGCTTAAACACTGACTCATCCTCCCTCTGCTTTCCTTCCTTGAGCAGGAGCCACCTTCAAATCAAACTTTCCATGGAGAAATAAAGGGTTTTGGCATATTCTAATGGTTTGTTTAGTGATGCAGAAATAAAATCATATGTTACTTTTGACATTTTTATTATTGGGAAAAAATTAAGCCATAACTCTATATCTGCTTGTTGATGCAGAGGGATATTGGAGAAGAGACTAACAGGGGTGCTGGTGAGAGTTTTCTCTCTGATGTGCTGTGATGTGTTTTCCAGATAAACCGTGGGAGCTGGTGTCCACTGGAGCCATGTCCTGACCCCTCCCTGCTGGAGCACAAGCGCACGCGGGAGTCTCCAGGTGAGCCACACCAGCAGCCCTCCTCCTCCTCACCTTTTCTATCCTCCTTTTCTCCCTGTCCTCCTCACCTTTTTTATCCTCCTTTTCTCCCTGTCCTCCTCACCTTTTCTATCCTCCTTTTCTCCCTGTCTTCCTCACCTTTTCTGTCCTCCTTTTCTCCCTGTCCTCCTCACCTTTTCTGTCCCTCCCTTTCTCCCTGTCCTCTTCCTCACCTTTTCTATCCTTCTTTTCTCCCTGTCCTCCTCACCTTTTCTATCCTCCTTTCCTCCCTGTCTTCCTCRCCTTTTCTATCCCTCCTTTTCTTCCTGTTTTTGACATCCTGGCCTGGATGGGGAAAACACATAAATTAAAGCAACCGTGTAATGACTGTGCCATGAGTCATTGTTAGCACATGGCTGCAGCACTTGACTAGCAGGGAGCTGTGTAGTGTGTCACCATCTCAAGTAACTCTGCATTTCAAGTGCTTCAGTATTTTGATTTTTCCCCCCTTTTCTTTTTCTAAATAAACTTGAAAGATGTTGCAAGCAGCACACAGACATGGTTTCTAGCTAAAAGGATAATTTCATAAAAGAAAAAAGSCAGAAATTTGAACTCCTAAAACCATGGTTAACCCAATGAGTGGCTTGAGATTTTTACTTTTTTTTTTCCCCCTGCTCTGAAAGTTGCCATGATTCCAGGCTCAGGAAGCAGGAAGGCTGTTCAGRGCCATGGTTCCCACACCCTGCCCACCAGCTGTGCCAAGCTCCCATCCCAGCCCTGCGTGCTGGCTGGTGCTTTCTGGCTCTTCCACTGGGACGACAGAAAATCTAGTCTGGGCAAGCTTCAAAGAAGGGTTGGTGTCCAAGATAAGAAAAAAAGCACTTCCTTTCACTGGATTATGCGTGTTTGAAACAAATAGAGTAATTTATCAGGGCCCTGAATAGGGACTTTGCTTAGGCTGCTCATGGAGAGGAGGCTTCTTGCCCTGCTATCCTTATGAACAGTGGTCTCACCCAAATCTCCTTCAATTTATCTGAGATTTGAAAGAAAATGACTGAGTATCAGTGTGAAATTTAAAATCAGTCTTTCAGACTGTAGGCTAAGAAGGGATAGTGTGGGTTAGTGGCCTGAGGGGTTTATCCTAAATAGAAGTTTCAACTTCCTAAATAGAAGTTTCAACTCACTCGAAGTTAATTAAGTACTGTTTTATTAAAAACAAAAATACAAAAATACTGCCCTTTTTTAGAAAAATCATTAACAGCAATAGCTCTTTCGAAAGTGTTTTTACAAGAGAACCTGTGGTAATGCTATGTCTCTTCTTTACCAATTGTATCTGTGAATCCTTTGCCTCTTGGTACAGTATTTTTATGCTTCAGGCAACAGTTACTGCAAACCATGTGTCTGCTAAACTACATGGACTCATTTGACTTGCTAAATATATAATCACATATTACTATGGATCACTATCAGTTGCACACCTATTAATTATCTAATGCAATATTACACTATAGAAACATAATATTAACTATGTAATTAGATAGCTGTATATACAAATTTATATTAATAATTATAGTAATACTTGTCTGTAACACACACATAAAGAGATAGTTTTTTAAGTAAATGTGCTCTCCAGATGGACTGAAGCAGCAGAAGGATCTCAGATTATGCAGGTTCTGGCCTTTCTAGAAATAATATTGTTACTGCACAGGCATCCTCCTGCTGCTCTGTGGTGCTGGACAGTGTAGAGAGGGCAAGAAAAATCTGGCAGCACTTAACAGCAATAAAACCACAAGYTGTCAATATGGCTAACATAAAAATACAGTACTTGATAAGGAATTAGRCCTTTTTCATCTGCTGAAATGACTAGAAAGGACAGAGACCTCAGATCTTAGAAGGTAACTCCAGAAATTTGAGCTTCTCATTTTCTGTCARTGCTTTTGAAATTAGGCGTGCAGAGGAGTGTAGCAGATACATAGTTATCAGCATGGAATTGAAGGGCTCAGCCCTGGCTTGGAAGACACAAGAGTTTGGAAAACGTACAGAGGATATTGCTTGGAAATGTTCTTCCTAGAGCTTTTTTCTCTGTATTTTTTTTGCCTTTATATTATGCACAGAAGTGTTGCCAGGGGTGTGAGACACAGAGCCTGGCTTTGTGCAGCGTCTGTGCAATTGAAAACAAACCCAGCAAACTGAGAAAAGGGGAGGGAGAAAATGGAGAAAGTATGCACACCTCCAACCAAAAGTAAAGGGAAGAGAGGGCTTGGGAATGAGTTTCTCAGCACAAACGAGCTGAGGAGTGTGGAGGGGTCCCCATCACCCTGCTCCTCATCCTTCTTCCTCTCTGCTTCATCTTCTCCTCCTAAGGAGTTTTRCTGCCTCTCGTCCTTTATCCTCAGGCTGAGGTATCCATCCACATCTGAGCTGTCCCCACTGGTTTTCCAGTGGAACGTGGCTGGAGCCCCTTTGTTTTTCAGTCTGGGCTGTGGACATGCTGTGCTGGCTGCCAGCTGGATGAACAGCACCTGGCCCACGTCCCCACAGCCGCTCCGTCTCTTCTTTCCCTTCRTTCCCCCCCTTCTTCTCTCCCCTCCCTTCTCCCCCTCGGTGATGGAAAAGCAGTTCAGATTTTCCAGGTTTACTGAAAGGGGACCAGGAGCAGCTGCAGCATCCAATAAGTGCTTTTCCAATTCTCCACAGTGTGGAAATTCCTCTGTGGGGTAATGGGGTTTCTGACTGGCTTCAACTCCCCCTGCCCTAAATGGGGTCAGCCCCACCACTATCAAAATAATTCTGTTTTCTCCAGAAATTGAGTCACTGCCATCAGTTGGGATGTGGCCAAGGTGTTCCATAGCTGTTGTCAGGCACAGATTAAGGATGRGGATGGCAAAGAGGTGACCTTAAGCTACCAAACCTGTCGTCCTTTCAGTGATGTTTAAGCTTGATGTCACCAAGGATGGAGTTAGTGAGGTATAATTTAAGACTGAACTAATATTTTATTGCCCTGGCTCCTCTCCAGACAGCTGAGCACATTTTGGATCTGTTTAGTTAGAGGAGGTGCAAAATAAAACATTAAAAAAAAAACCCACCAAACTAACTAATAATTAGAAAATATTTTTTGAACTGGGAAATTTGAGTGTTCAATTTTTCCCAAAATTTTAATTTATACTTTTGCCTAAAGGGTGAACAAATAAAATATGTACAGTTATTTCTTAGGCAAATACTTGTCTGTCAAAGGTTTTGGAAAGAGGGCTTTTGCAGGGGCTGCAGTCTAGTTCTGTACTYCTGATTAACCCAGTGCAGACAGCTGGAAGCATTTGAGAAAAAAAAAGAGATGCAATATGCTTATATTTCAATGTCAGGAGTTATGAAAGCTGAGAGGTTTTAAAAAAAAATCACTTAATTTTTGAATCTTGAAAAAGTAAAGCTTGTAGTGGAATTCRCACTAGTGCTTTTTCAGTAAGGAGTGTGGAAGAAATTGAATAATTGTCCAAATATGCATTAAAAGCAGCTTGGCWTTTAGAGGGAACTGATTCTTTGAGAAAGAAAGCAAATATTGGCAAGTTATATTTTTATATWTATTGAATATGAATCTAATTTTGCATTTGTTGAAATCAATAGCAAACATCCCACATGCACTGTTATGGGATACCTCATATGTAGTATATTTATCAGCACCTCAAGCTACAAGTGTTTTCAGCTGTTTCATGCAGAATTTCAGTTTGCACCATGTACTTCARTGATGCACTTAAAAAGGAGTTTTAAACTCTGGAATATATCATTTGAGAATTCTCAGGTAGTTTTGAGAGGTGAACAAATGTATAAAGCTTTATTTGTATAGCTCTGTGTTTTAAATCCTGGAATTCACTGGGAGAATGGAGTCTGATGGGTTTACAGTACTGAATCCAGGGGTACAAATGCAAGTTATAGATACTTTTAGTGACCACCAAAATAAATGTGTGGATGCTGCAGAAAGCCTCAGGTTGTGACTGTTTGTGCTTTGCTCCTGCAGAATGTGAGAACTTCTTGGAGGATGGGCTGAGCAGCGTCTGTGCCTCGTCACAGGGTGCTCTTAAAAGAGAGTCTGGGAGTGAGTCTGATCTCTTCCCYTTGCCTGGTGATGGGATGGAAGACCTTGTCTTTGGGAAGGTAAGAAAGCCTGGGTGGGATATGGTTAAAAAAGCCCCTGATAAACCCATACAGCACACACAGATCATCTTGGTTTCTCTGGTGAGTTGGAAACCTGGAAGTGATTATCCTGGAACCAAATAGATGGGAAAGATCCGGTCTCCTCCTTGGATGCAGCAGCTTGAGGGATGTATTTACTTGCAGCAGAATTCCAAAAGCTGTGCAGCCTCCAGTGGTTAAAAAAATGGAAGTAATTTTGTCTGTCCARAAGTAAATCAGGCTCCAGAGGAAGAGTTGAAAAGGTGGATTTTCTTGCAAGGTCATTAGGGATTGAACAGACGATATGAAATCCATCTTTAACTCATGTAACAAAGAGCTTTTCTCCAGTAAACSGTGACCTCTGTGCTGATACCTTCAGATTTATATGCTGTAATTCTCAGAGGAAACAGTGTTTTTCTGTAAATTCAGTGTCATAGGAAGGAAACACTCATTCTAAATACTTCAGGCCAATTCCAGGGAATAGTTTTGTTGCCTAGGCGACATACCTCTAATGCCTGTTTACGTGCAAGTAGAATGAAAGTGTTTTCAAGTTTGCTTAAAATCAACAACAGAAGTCATTGCTAACCTTAGTCATCCCTGTACCCTTTGTGTTACTGAGGAGGCGTGGGAGAGACCTGAGAGGCAGAGCTGAGCAGAGGATGTGCCTCCCTTTGGCATCGCTCTTTTGCAYCTACGTCAGAACAGCCTGAATTTATTCAGGGGGTCGTTAGGTTTTTGCTCTTGAAGAGTTGTCTTGCTGGTAATTTGTACTCTWCTTGACATAAGCAGATGATGAAAAAGCACCCAGAAAGAATAAAGTGATGTAGAATCAAAAGGGATGTGACCCTTCTTTAGAGCAGCCATCACTGTGGTCTCCATGCAATCCCACTCTTTGGTTCAGCTGCAGCTCATAGGTTTGGGCAGGCACAGCTCCTGCTCTGACAAACATAACTCTCAGAGTAGCTTTCACACYGGCTTTCTGAGAAATGTATCGATTGAAACAGAGTTCTGTTTGCTGAAATCAAATCAGATGCTGGTGAATATTTTCCAGCAGGATGGGAAACGCCACAGCCCAGGCTAAGTGATCTCGGTGATCTCATGAGCTATAAATGAGCAGTAAAGTCATCCTTCGTGCACGTGGTAGGGCACAGAGCTCACCAGCCTCGCCCTTTCCCATCCTGCTGTCAGGAGGATCTGGGGCCCTGGGCTGTCAGAGGACAAGGCTGTTTGGCAGAGCAGGCTGTCTTCGGTCCCCTTGTGTAGAGTGTCACAGGCTGTGACAGGCAGCTGCCATTTGAGCCTGATTTAATGCTTGTATGGGAAAGTGTGGGAGAAGAGTTCAGTGGGAACACAGCAAATTTTGTATTTTAGCTTTTCCGCTTTCTTACGTGGAAAGTTTCCTTCCTCAAATAGGAGAAAGAAAGATTAAAATGTAACCAGTGTAGGTAGTGCAGCGTTGCAGGGATGACATAGGGAGGAGAGGAGGTGGTGGGGAAGGCAGATCTTCAATTGCCAGTGGGGAGAGGGCAGAGGCAGGAATTCTTTTCTTTGTAGAAAGGGAATTCCTTAATTTGGTAGCCTTTGCATTGTTCTCATTTTGCAGTGGATTGCAGGCTTTGTCTTCAAATGGCTTCAAAAGGTTCCTGAGTGGAGTTTAGGAAGTTATTCAAAGCTAATCTTGACCTCAGTTGCTTTGTCTTCATTTTCCTGAACAATTTGATTCCTTGTCTCCTTTCTCAATATGTATCTGAGTATTTTTTCTACAGTTAAAGTTATTTCTAGAGGACCAGAAAAACTAATTTAGAATTGTGAGCTTGTTCCTAAATTAAATCTTTTTTGGTTTTGCAGTACTGAATTGAGGGGTAGAAATGCAAATTATAGATATTTTTAGTGACCACCAAAATAAATGGTGACTATAATCTCTTATCCAAAAAAATAGTGTAAGATACTTGTCATGGCTGTAGTTGATTATTTATAAACYTATGCAATAGTTTCTGTATCAAATTGGGAAGAGACATAATATGTTTATGAACAAAAAGAGGACCTCAAACCTTTCAATGTCATGGTGATTATTGTTATTACTAGTTCTGGTTTTGTTTCCCCTTTTCTGTGGAGCAAGAGTTGAACTTTTGTCTACTAGAGTTGTTTTTTGTGTTTTTTTTTACTGTAGAAATAACTCCTTCTATGCTAAGTGCTTAATGCATTAAAATAAATGTAGGGAGAACAAGTTGCTGTCTGTGCAAGGTCTTTGGGCTGGTTCTACTTGAAATGCATTGACTGAAAGCCCTGGGTCTGTCTCAAAACCATGAAGAATTGGGATCTGTGGGGTCACAAAATGTGCAGGTGCCTTACCCTGTCCCTGGTGTTTGCTGTGTGCTCCTCTCCCATCTCCTTCCCTTCTCCTGTGCTTGTTTCATTTCTTTTTCTCTCAAGGACATGTGCTGAGCTGTGGAACATGAGCTGTCAGCTTCAGGGAACTTTAACACTAAAACCTGCCCTTTTTTCAGAATATACAGGCTATCACTGAGATTCAGAAATTGCTTCCAAGTCTATGGCTTCAGCAAAATGTTTATTTTTTTATTTTTTTTTTTTTGCGTCAGCACTTCATTCCCATGTCCTCATCATCCTGCTTTTCCCTCTCTGTCCCAGACAGCCATCTGGGCAGGCTTTGCAGCATCCTCCTTCTGGAATGATTAATGCTGCATAAGGTCATTTCTCACAGTCATCTGGCAACATCCTGGGGTGGAGCCCATGTGCTTTGCTCATCTTAACTTTCAACCAGCCACCAAAGTCCAGCTTTACTGGGAAGCTTTTTAATGTGCCTCTTGGGAAATGATTCAGATGAAGGGAGTCAGGAACCCACAGATCATTGTCAAAAGAAGGAGTTGCAACTCAGAGTCTTGAATGTTGTTTAATTTCTCCCTTTGTTTTGGTTTGCTCAAAGAAAATATATAAATGTTTTGCATTTATTTTTGYAGAGTTGTTGTATCTCTTTAAAAAAATGCAAACAAAAAAAATCCCCAACAGCTGTGCAAAAAAAAACCCAAAAATCCTAACCCAAAGGAATTAAATTTTAATGGAAAGGCTTTCATTTCCACTCCAAATCATACAAGTTATGATAAACAATTTGTAGAAGGCCACTGTTGATGTTAATTTTAGGGAAACTAGAACCATAGGCAAATCCAAATTTAAAAATTACTCTGCTCGATTATATATCAAGCCAACTAAAGGTGTTGACTCCTTTAGTGGAATTGTATTCCAAATAAACTTCAGGATTACAAGGTTTGATTTTTTTCATCTTATTTTTTAAAATACCCTGACACCCTTAATGTCTTTGAAGATAAGGGGACAGAGAAGGTGTGTGTCTCAGCACTTTGCATGTTGTCATCATGGAAATGATTGAAAGAATATTTGAATTCCCCTTATCAAGACCTCTTATAGTGAAGGGATTTAGTTGAAAAAGTTATTTTATAGATGGTGATATATATCTATATCACCATCTCAGTGATTTCTGTTATGCATGGAGAAGTACATGTGTCCTTTCTCAGAATACTCACTTTTACTCTTATCTTGTTGTTTAGAAGTTTCCCAGCAAATACTGAGGCAAAGAAAATGCCTATTAGCAAACAAGTGTAAAGGCTCTTTTTGGCCACAATTTATGGTCAAAGTTATGTCCTGAATTCATTAAGGTGCAATSCAGCACACCTAACTTGAAGAAAATTAGTATTTCTTTAATGTTTAGTTTTTTCTGTAAGGATAGAACACATTCTGTTCTGCAAACACAGTATTTTCTTACTCAAATAGGATTAAAGAACAATGCATATTTACTGGCCTGATAGCCAATTTTTTGCAGTGGTGACTACAATATAGATGTTTTAGATGTGTCAGCCACACTTGGCATTTTTCAGACAGAGTCGTCTTTCATATTAACTGTTTTCCTTTGTTTAAAAAAAAATTCATTGAAATGACGGCAGAATATTTTTAGAAGAATAAGCATGGGCCACGAGTTCAAGGGAATTGTTCATTGTGTTCTGTCGTCAGTCGAATGCTCAAGGTAAAAGTTAAAATGGAAAGTTAAAATGGATCAAATGTATTTCCCCTTTTCAGACATCCCCTTGAGCTGCATTTTGTGATAAAAGCCCTAAATCTTCCTTGTTAGGGAAGTGGGTTTTGTTGTGCWGCAGTATTCTCATCTGGGAAATAAAAATTCCTCTTTTTACTCGAATTCCTCTCTGGTTAATTTGGTGTTCTGCACTATTGTTTTTAGATTTGCATYCAGATTGAAAGTTTCCAAACTCTCCCATGCTTCACACAGCTGATGGGGTGAAGTCAGTCCTCTCCTCTCCTGCTCTGCTGCCCCAATCCCAGAATCACAGAATGGTTTGGGTTGGAAGGGACCTTAAAGCTCATCTTGTTCCAACCCCCTCCCATGGGCAGGGACACCYTCCACTAGACCAGGTTGCTCCAAAGCCCCATCCAGTCTGATCTAATGTCTGACAGTATTTTTCTGTCTTAGAAAAGTGGCAGCCTGTTTCCTCCACTGTAGGAGTGTTATCCACATAATGACTGCTTGATTTGTCTGTATTGAAGCAATTCAGTAAGCTCTCATCGTGACTCACACAAATATCAGATTATCTTGAATACTGCTGAACATCATCAAAAACTTCTCAGGGTTTCCATTTCAGCTCTCTTTTCTTTAAGCCTCAGCTTCCTGTTCAATGTATCAAATCCAATAGTTCACTAGTTTACAGAATACTGTTTTCTGAAATTCACTATCAGTATTTGACATACCTTAACATGATGTGAATGTTTTTGGAGGGATGTGTTTTTAGTGTGGTTTTTAATGCTTTATGTTTAAAAGGTTCTTCTATTTTGGTSTTGTGCTGTGGATGCTGGTTTGGTTTTTTTTTYCCCTCTGTTTCCCTTTGATGGATGTGAGAGGGGAAGCAGTGTGACAGCATTTAGTTAAACMATCTCAGGAACATTATTGTGTACCTGTTAAACTGAACGAAGAATAAAAAATAGCTAAGCTTGAAACAGGGCTTYTCTCTGAATAGTGAAATATTCGATTAGAAGATATTTTTAATATCTCAATTTCTTTTTGTTCAGTCAAATAAAAAGTTTATAGCTTTTAGTGTGTGCCCCTCAAATAAAGCACAAAAAAACAAAAGTCTCTGGACTGTTTAACACCACTCCTGCTCATCCTTCCTTCYATRTGGTCTGATGCCCATCTTTCCCTTSCAAGATCAGGATTTTGTATCCAGTTTTCTTCTGCCAAATGCTTGCTGACAGCCTGCAGGCCCTGGGGCACTCAGCTCCTGCCCAGCCCCCTGAGCCCACTGTGTAAGGACAATTAACCACCAGGGCTTTGCTGACTGCTCTATGGTGTATGACCTGACAGAGCACTCTGCCTGTTATTATTTTAAATGATACAGGGCTCTGCAGCAGGATAAATTGAAACTTCCCATGTCAGTCCCTCAGGACAAACACCATTTCAGACTGGAGGTGATGTCAGAGAAGTGCTTGTSTTTTTTACAGTGGCCACGGGGAACGAGATATCTTCTGGGGCTGTATKGTCAGCGTGTGGCCTTTGGCCAGAGAGAGCCAGTTTGGCTTCTACATACTGCTCTTGGAGCAAACTAAACCCAAAAATTACAGTATGACTCAAAATCTCTAATACAGGGCGACAGTTCCTGTAGAACAATATTTTTCAATGACAGTTGGATTTGAAAAATGCTGCAAACCCTGCTATTAACTTTCTGCTTAATGGAAAGTAGTTGGGRATGGGGAATTAATCTTGTATTTTTTTCTGTCTGTTTTCTTCTACTGAGTAATTCTCCTTTTTGTGTTGCATGGTGCAGAGGAACAGTGTGTTGCCCTTGAGCTCTACAAGCCCATCCCAGTCCCACAGGAGAGGCTGGAGTTTGTCATCAGGAGTTGTGATAACCCCTTTCCCCATTACTTGCTCTCAGTAAACCTTTGGCAGTTTTATGGCACCTTGATTGATAACAGGTTTAGCCAGAAATGGTGAGAGGAACAGGATGAAGTATAGAATTGSAGAGAGGAAGGCAGGGCTGGGTAATGGCAGCCAGGGACTTGTGGGGTGGAAGAGATCACCCTGCAGAGCATTTCAGGCTCTTTYGAAACCAGAGGAAAAAAGTTCTATGATGGTAATTTGCCTTATGCCACCAACTAAGAAATCTCTCAKCTTGTGTGAAATACAAAATATTTGCGTTTATTTAAAGTGTTAAATGTATTCACTTCATTGGATGTGTTCAGGGCCAGGCTGGATGGGCCTTTGAACAACCTGATCTGGTGAACAATGTCCCTGCCCACAGCAGGGATGTTGGACTAGCTGAGCATTAGAGGTCCCTTCCAACCCAAACCAGTCCATGATTCTACTTGAACTTCCTTTTAATTTTTCTTCCCCCAGCAGCCTGAAGAGGAGCAGTCTGCCTGCGATGTCACCAGCTCCAGCTCCTCTGCAGACGACACCATGTCCCTGGAGAGGAACTCATCCCTGGGCAGCGACACGTCCCTCCCCTTCCCACCCGTGGGGAGCTTCGCCCAGCCCAAGGACAGGCGCAGCCTGGATGGCAGCTGCACCAACATGGTGTCCTCAGAGGGAGGAGAGAAGGAAGAGGAGCTGGACAGCATCACGGACGTGCCCGCACCTTCGTCCGTCCTGCGCAGCTCCATGCGGCCGCTGTCCCCTTTCCGCCGGCACAGCTGGGGGCCGGGCAAGAATGCCACCAACGAGGCAGAAATCAATCAGAGGAGGTGAGTGAAGAGCTGCTTTGATTTACTCTGCACCCACTCATGCATATTTATCTGAGCTTTAAAGCTGGCGTGATAAAACTGAAGAGTTTATCGCGTCACTTTTGATTATTTCTTTTTCGTTTGGAAGAGGTTAAGACAATCTCCTAATGTATGTTTGTTTGGTTTTTCTTAAATTAACTTTCAGGATTAAAGTACTTAATACCTACAGTATGCTTGAGCTTTCCAGAGTAAATGGAATTACCTCGGGACAGGTCTTCCATTAGAACTGTCACCACCCCTTTCTGTACAAAGGAATTATTGGAGTGTTAAATCTCACTGACCRCAGAATAAACATGACCATCATTGCTCTGATTGTATTAAGGGATAACACAGGCACCAGGGTTTAAAAAAATTCTGTGGAAGCTCTTCCTAATGGTGAGATGGGTCCTCTCTGTTTCACAGAATTGGTTCCCCTTCWGTCCCTCATGCACAGTAAGTTCCACCTGATTCATCACTGTTGTCCCTAGTGTTGTTCAGGAAGATTCAAAAGAGAAGTTTTCCCATCTGTTCTTTCAGAGGGTACAAGGGGGAGAGATGTACGAGCCATGTGAGTGTGTCCRTGCTGGTACCAAGTGACTGTGGGAAGAAAAGTTTCTCAGTCCCCCATTTCAGTGGGGAAGRAGGTGAAATAAAGGAAAATGCACACCAAAAAGAAGTAATTGGTGTGAGGTTCCCTGCCATGCCCTGCACTGTTCAGCATTTGGGCTGTGGGGTGCCTGGGTYCAAACCCTGTGTATTCTGAGCCCAGTGGAGGTTTGGCCAGTGTTTTTAATGTGCTTGAATGCTCTCAGAGCAGCCAGTTGCTTTAACAGGGTCAGGGTGCCATATCCTCCCTACAGCTGCAGGCCCAGATGTGCAGGGCAGTGCCACTCTCTGGCTGCCTGTTGCGTCCTCATGGCAAATGTTCTGCTGTTGACAGAAACAGAGCCATTGCATGTGGGGCTGGATGGCATTAAATTAAAACTCACCACTCACAACGGGTTCCTGAAAATTCTGACCCCTTTGGATAATCCAGGGAGAGGCAGCAGCCTCCCGTCAGGAATGTATGCATCCTTTACACACAGCAGCTGTGGGTATCACTAAAGAAATACCACCTTCAGGTTTTAGAGTCAATGTTGAAAACCATTCAGGATTTTCTAAGTAACATACAGTGAAAGATTTTTGTTGTTGTTGTTTAATGCTGTCACCTTTTTTGGGCTTCATTCCTGGTCCCCAGGTAGTATTTAAATAAGTTAAAAAATCCCAATCAATTTTTAAAAGCAACAAAAGAGTCAGCATACCTGCATGTTTTATGACAGAATGAGTCCATAAGCTCATAAACTCATTTGGGGAAATTTATTTTTAAGTGTAGGGTCTGATGCATAAGGATTTCTGGGGGTAATAAACTGCAAAGCTGGCAGTCGCTGCTAACATTCAACAAATGGGGTTAAATTCTCCTGCATCCCACTTTGGAGGCTGTTTCTGATATGGGAAAATACATTCATTGTAAGTGTAAGAAAATCTGAGTTAAAGGAACAGTAATTCTTCTCATATGTTCTCACATTCAGCTGCAGCTACATAAGGGTAGCTGTCATGTAGGATAATTAAAAAAGAAAAGCTGGGTGGGTCTGTGGTGCTGATTAGATTCATGTTTGTTTTTATGCTTCTTTTAGAAAGGAATTTGGATTATTTGCTGTGTTGTTTTGTTCTTTTCTTTGTTCTTTTCATATGTGGCTGTTGTGATGTTGAGACTCTCGTTGCTTAGTGAGAAACAACAAATACTGAGGAAGGGAAGTGCTAACAAGTGACTTTCACTCAAATCAGTTAAATTTGGAGTGTTTGCTTATTCATTTATTTCACATGCAGTAGATGCTTTTCCAGTAGTAGGGGAAAAGTCCTTAGTGCAACTTGACTTTTGCAAACCTTTGAAGTGCGGTAACACTGAGCACAAGCCTTGGCTGAGGTTTGTCCTGCTGGTGGGCTGGATCTGTGCTGCTCCCACCACCCTTTGTGCTCCCTCCCCTCCTCTGGGCACYCGTGGTACTTCTCTGCTCTGTAGGTGAGCAGCTTGCCCTCACTAAATGAGGAGAAAAATAGCCAAATAAAGTGTAATTGCCACCAGAACCAGCCCAGGGATCAGAACTGGGCTGTGCAGCCAGGAGGAGGGATGGGGTGACAGAGTGTACCATCAGCTGAGCTCTGAGAGGTGCTTCCTGCCCCAGCAACGACTTGAAGCCCCTGTCCACACCAAAAATAGTCCAGACCTTGATGACAAAGACAACTAAGTCAAGTTTAGATAGAGGACCCAAAAAGCCTACAGAAAAAAAAAATCAACTTTTTGTAGAATTTGGTCTTTCCCACTGTTATGTGTTTTCTGTTTGTAAAAGGGATGAGCATCAAAGTTTGTTCAGAGAAAAGGTTAGGAAAAAAATAGTCTTAAATGAAAATGTGAAAAGATGCTCAGTTCCCCTTTGCTTCCTGTCTCTCCTCAAATGCAYTTCACAGATAATCCTCATGTCTGCATTTTGCTATTAAAAAAACAAAGAAAACGAGCAAGGCTGCACAAAAGGATGTTCATCCTTCAGTTAATTCCTGACATTCATAGCAGATTTGAGATGCCTGTCTTTCAACAAAGCTGCAGTGTGTGTTAAATGTYCAGGCTGGGCAAAGAAACACCCTCATATTTCACTGATGGATTAAGCACTGCAGAACTGGAGCTGCTGTTAATCACTATTGCTAACAGCTTCTGTCAAAGTGTTTGGCCTTATCTAAACTTTAAACTGRCCTGGCTTTGGCAGCAGCAAAGTTRCAACATGGTCAATACCTGTGCAGCCATCTTTCTGTACAAAATAAAACCAACCAATCCCCAGATATCTTTGTAGAAGAGAGGAGAAACACAGAGACTCATTCCTTCCTTTCATATTCCATTTTGTGTTTTCCCTGTATGTGCATTCCCTCTGTCTGTGTGTTGGGGATATTAGTCCTTTAGCTGCCATTTKTTAATTTTTTTTTCATTCAAGCTGCTGACCATTCTCCATGATTCATTTTCAGTTCAATGCGAATTCTGGGGGATGGTATAAAGAAGCCTCCCATTCATAGGAGAAGGTACAAAGCCAACTAATGTGACTAACTGTTTTGTGTTTGAATGTCTACTAACTCCATCTTCTCATGTTAGTAAACCTGTAGTACTTCTGGAAGTGTTGGCATTGGAGCTCTGCATCCCACCTGGCTGCTTCTCTCTCCAGTSTGACCCAGAGCAGGTTTTGTGCCCCACAGAGCCCATGCTTGAGCTGTTTTCTCCAGGACATTGTGTTAMTAATGAAGAGAAATCTCAGATATTATTTTGATGGCCTTTGCYATGTGTTAGATTTGGAGTTGGTTAAGACAGAGGTTTACCTGGGAGCATGTGTGTGATTTGGATTTAAAGCACATCAGACACRCCTGGCAAGGCTTGCAGGAGGGGCGGCTGGGGGAAGGGATGGGTCAGACACCATCTCAGAGTTGGAGAACACTCTGCAGATCTGCAGCTGGTTGAATTAAATGGCTTTAATTTTGCTCTTTTGATGGTTTTGATAACCATATTTCTAAAAAATTAGGTGTGTTTTTCTCTTTGCTTCCRCGTGTTTTTCCTCTCTATAACAAACTTTCAGTTTCTCATCGATCCCACAGATATGCAGTTCCACTCATGTTACCTTTGCATTGACTATTAGTATATAAAAAAGGATACCTAATTTTTGGCACAGCAGGTGTGGGCTGTCCATACATAGACATTTTAGGCTAAAGAAAAAAGAGAAGTTGAACTTTTGTCCTTCAGTGGTTCAAGCTTGTCTCACCACCCATAACCTGCTACCTCCCCTCCTGTGCCAGGTTAACTCAGGATTTCACTTCACTTGAAATATGGATGGGGTGTTGTGTGTGTAAACAAGCTACCACATTCCCACACGTGAAAATCATGTTACCATGATGTTATGACCAAAAAAATCGCTGTGCCTCACCGTGCATCAGCATCAGTGAACCCCAGCAGTGCTGTACAGTTCAAAAGAACATTCTTAAAAAAGAATTTTTTWAAAAAAGGCACAAGGAAAAACATGCTTTTTTACTTCTAAGAAGCCACTTCATTTGCACCGCTGCAGGAAGCAGTGCAGTGCTTGTCTTCTCAGCTCATGCAAATGATCCCATTTTTATCAGTATTCTCTTAAGGCTCCTCTGTAGGAGGAGCTGTGTTCGTATTTAAAGTCAAAATATCTGAAACACTGAGCTTACATTTAGAATAAGGAAAACGCCTAGAATACCTGGTCATATCTGAAATGTGTGATAATCCTTTCATAAACACTTTCTCACTTTTTCTGGTCTCTAAACCGTTTTGGAATCATCCTCTCTAACCCCACTTGCAGAGCAGGAGCCTGAAACTGATTCCAGCTGTTCATGCTCTCCCACAAGGCTGATGTAGATAAAAGCTCCTCCTCCTCCTCCCCAAGYTGTCTTCTGTAAAGGAGTTTTGCATGCTGTGCATTGATCTTTTTAGGATTTTAGGGTGTTGCCAACAGGCTGTGGGTGGCTCCCCYGCAGGACTGTGGTTCTGCAATAGTGCTTTCCACAGCCTTTGCCAACAGATCCCCTTCCTTCCTTCCTTCTCTGAGATCTCAACACTACCAAGCCTCCTCCTCCATATGTAGGGCTCCTCTTCTTCCCTTCCTCTACTTTTCTACTTCCCTCCCCTGCAGTTTTAGCATTTGGGATCATCTCCATAACRTGGCAGTGGTCAGGAATAGAAGCATCTTTTATAGTGTAAACATTACATGATCAATGAGGAKAATCTTCTTTCCTTTGATTGAAAGGGGACCACACAAAAATCAGTGGCTTTGAAAAGCAAGGTGACATCAGGCTATCTCAAAGGGTCCACCAAACTCAGCACTCTTGTGGCCACAATCAGATGGCCTGGGGAATCATGTGTGGCATCTTCCTTGGGATGCTTTCTCTGCTGCCCCTGAGCAGGTCTGAGTGACCCTCTGGGAGGCTGAACCCAGGCCTGAGAGTGCAGGCTGTGTGTGATGGAGGTGGATTTCCTGTGGCTTGGACTTGGTTCCTCTATGATTTCACACAAGTATTTTAGTCCCTGCCATCCCCCACCAATACTTAAACATCTGCCATTGTGGTTGAAGTGGGTGAGGATGATGAAGTACTTGGAAATATTGGCATATTATGGGAAGGAATGTTTTCATGRAGAATGTTTATAGTACTGTGCTGAGAGCTCCAGGTGAAGCGCACCTTTTGGGTGTGTCCTCATCCAGTTAACATCCTTTATAAAACAGGCAGCARTTACCTGAACTCTGCCATTGAACACCCATCCAGAATGTTTCCAATTGTCAAACCCTTCCAGAACGGTTCCAGTGTTGCAGTGTGTGTGGAAACAACATGAGATGGCATGACATGATGCATTCAGTGGGTTTAAATCTTCATCTGTGCCCTCAGAGGCTTCTGGCACTCACAGTTCCTTGTTCAGGAAGGCTTAAATTTGTTCTGCCCTTTTCACAGGCTCCTGTCATGGAGCAAAGCATGTTCTGGCTCCTTGCATGGATCTCAGACCAGGACCTGGCAGCAGGACTTGTACTTATGCAAAATTCCCTTCAGATAATATATTCTTCCTGAACAGTTTTTTCAGGAATTAGGGATCATATGAATGTCATAGCTGATAAGAAGATGGATTTCTCTGTTTCTGCAAAACCTGCAATTGGGCCATGAGCTAACAGAGAAAAAATAACAAAAGCAGTCTAAAATAACAACCAAAATATTTGCATTCTGTATTTGCATTTCTTATGTCTTTCATGATGCAACTTAGGGACTATTTTGGGGAATAGGAGCTGAAAGGTTTTTTAGTTAGTAGCACTCTTGATTTAATCCCAAGTTAATAGTAAGATTAGCCTGTTTTTTTTCTTCCAGCCTCTTTAACTGACTGGAAAGACTGTGCAGCATTTAAGAATGTGTCTTTCTCCTTATTTTTCCAAGCCTAGCCTGAGGTTATTAATATTTCTATGGAGGGGGCTTACACTATGAAATATCTGTAAGGAATTCTTCTGATTTGAGAATGAGAGTTCCCAGGAAAATACTAATAATTACTAACACAATGGCTCTGTGTGATTACTTGCAAATTGGCTTTGGTATGTTTTAGCCTTGTTTTTCCCAAAAACCTCCCTCCCCACAAGGAGTACTTTTCCCAGTACATTGTATRCTCACTGATGGGGTCAGTTTGGGGGAAGTGTGAGCTGTCCTGCTCCCTGTTCAGTGGTAACCTTGGGCATTTGGGGCACTGTGGTGTGTTTGTTCAACCAGACATGTGCTACTGCATCATTTTTGAGTTTGTTGTTTTGGTTTTTTTTTTAAGGTATGTGAGAGTGAGAGTCTTTTAGCATTCCCCATGTTCCATAACAATCCGATAATCACTGCCCTTTTCCTTTCTTTGCCTCTTTTRCTGTTCCTAGTTTGAGCTGGTGTCCCTCAGGCGTACAGTACATTGCCATGGGTCCTGACTTTACTTGTAGAAGGTATGGTATGAATAAATGTGCAGCAGCACAGGAGCTCTGCAAACACCCTGTCGTCAGCTTCTCGTGCATCCTCCGCTGCTGCTCTGGCTGAAGCGTGCACGTGTTTGTTTGCTTGGTCTGCTTTTTCAGCAATTCCTCTTGGGAGTGGAGCCTCAGGGCTGGGCTGCAGGTGGAGGTGGTGGCTGCTTTCCACTGGCCTCTGGCAGTAAAGAAGCTGCACTGTTGGGTTGAGCTGCTCTGTTCCGTGATGACTTCGAGCCGCGGTTTTTTCTGCAGCAGTGATCAGAATGATAATTGTGACAGCAGCAAAGAATCAAAGCAAGATTAAATATGATTCAGCACTTCTCTGTACCAGATCAGTCTCATAAAGGATTTAAGTTCACACAGACTTGCTCTCTGTAAATTGAAAGACCTAGGCTTTTCTTCAAGGAGACTAATCGTGTAAAACCTTCCCTGAAAAACCAATCTGATCRCCACAGATGAAAGTTTCCCAGGCTTTTAAAGTTTGCATCTTCTGTAGAAAGTCCCAGTACTGAGATKGGTGTTTGCAGGTCACTTCTTTACCCAATATTGTTTGGAAACCAGTCCCCCAGATTTTATGGCTTTGTAGCTCTTCTCTAGCAGTTTTTGCTGGTTGTGGGTAGAGCTATTAAAACTCTTTTTTCTGAAGAGTGGATATTGAGAAGGAAACCTGCCCTTCATGGACAGTTAATTATGTTTGGTGTATGTATATGCCAATCAGCCAATTACAGGCCAGTATCACTGATAACCATTTTATGGGCTAATATTTGCAGGTTTTAGCTAGCTTTGTCACAAGTACATGATTTTTTTTTTTTCTCTACTGTGAAGCATTGTTGTTGCCATCTTGGAATGTAAAGAAGATATATTCTTCCATCCTAAATAATCAGTAGAAATGGGACTGATTTCTACCTACAGGTGTTTTAGAATAAATTTTTAAATGCYTGCTGTTGATACACATTGATGAGTCACAATCTTCCTAAAGCAGATTAAATTATAAATGCTTCAACCAGTATTTTTTTTCTCATTAATTACCATGAAAAAAGGTTTTTTTAAATTACTAAATCTTCTTATTCATGGTCTATTGCAGTTTTTGCTTTCAAGGTGCATATTTATGAGCCTTGTAATGCTTCTAAGGGACTGCAGAACATTAATCACTGCTATGCAAGTCTACCTGAATTTAAAGCTCCTTTGGTTGTTTAAATCATCTGTACAGCCTGTAGTATGTTTTCTTTTTCATGTGTTTCATGTCAGCTTGTTCACCACMGACATCATGATTAGCCTCGGGTTGGGATATAAATCCAGGGTAGGGCTGGCACTTAGTGAGTATCAAATCAAACATTGGCCATGGGTCTGTGCTGCCGTCCTGGGAGGGGAATCTGCAAAGCTTCACCCAGTGAACCCACWCTGGCATTTCAGTGGGTTTGTTTGGGCACGAGGAGCAGGAGGGTCAGAAGCAGAATATTAGAGCAAGATTTATTTATTAAATAGTCCCATGTGAGACAGGATGTGTTTTGTGTAGGTGAGAGGAGAGTGTCACTTGTCTATCAACACCTGTCTCTACAGAGTTTGGCCAGATGTTTTATTTCTAACAGTTCTGCAGCAAAAGTTTAGTAATTTATTTAGYTTTGAGTTACTGCCCAGCTCTGCTGGGCAAGACCTAGCTCCCTCAATAGATGATAAAATAAAATTGATTGGGTGATGGAAACAACATTTATTGAATTTAAAAACAAAACCACAGCATGGGTAAAAGAGAAACCACCTTTGGCAGAATAAATGACATTATCAGTGCCAAAACTGTGCAGTGTCAAGATTTAAAATAGATTCAGAGGATGTGGCTGCAGAGATGAGTGTTACAGCAGCTGATGTGGCTGCTGGGAGGGGTATTGGTCCAGGACAGGCAGCACCTGGTAGTTTGATTTGGGTGGCTTTATTCCAAGGGAGAGCCTAATAAAAAGCTATCAAAGAGAATATATGGAAATGCMAAAATCTTTAGAAGGGATGTTTCTGGATTTTCCTGTGCACCACTCAAAAAGAGTAAAAAAACAGTAGGAAAGGCAATTGACGAGGAGTTTTAATGGTTGTTCAAGCAATGAACAAACCTTTATGTCTCGTTAGCAGCACAAAGATGTTGCTGTTTGCTCTCAAGAAAAAAGAGCATGCTGAGGAGTAACACCTGCCGTTGCCTGCACACTTCAGTGCCTGCTCTGTGTTTTATGTTTGCAGGTGCTCTGTGCTGAAAGACCTGGTCCCTGAGAGCTTGGCAGCACCTGACCTCTGTGCTTTCTCTTTAGTTACAGCCTAGAAGGCCTTACTGGAGACTCTGGTGAGAACAAGAAGCCCTCTACAAACCTGGAGGCTTCTTCTCTGAGCTCCAAAGACCTCAGGAGGAGTCCMCTTGCCAGCAATCAGTCCCTGGTCCTGCTCACTGAGGAGCTCGAGCAAGGRGAAATCAGAGACTACAACCACCAGGTAAAACTGTCCAGCTACTGTTGGGAAATGCTGCATCACCATTTTGGAAGTCATTTTCCCAAGTGATAGTCTCACAAAGGCTTCCACCTTATATGTATATATACATAATATTAAAAATCTTCCATCTTTATCATGGARGAATCTCTAGCTATTTTAAATTTTCTACTTTGTCTTTGGGGCAGCACAATACTTGTCTTCTTTTGCTTAGAGGATGGGCATTTTTGGGGAACAAACTGCTAAGCATCAGATTTTTTTTGTCTTACTGAACCACAGCCTAGTTTTGCTGAGGAACTGGAGTCACAACAGCARTTTTCATGGCCATCAGAGAGTTTTAACAATATCTGATTTTTAATGTCTTGCAAGAAAATCAAGCACATGGTCTCTGTGTTGCATAATTAGTTGTCTGACACTTAAAAGGAAAAACAAATTGTTGCATTTCACCTGTGCACTGTTTCACTGTTTGAAAGTGAAAGTTGCAGTAAACATGAGCCCTGAACTGGGCTCTGAACCTGGGCTGGTTCTGACATTCCTGACATACTCAGTGTGGTTCTGTCCTGTTCTGCAGGTGCATCAGACATCACAGCCACAAGGATTTAACTTCTGCACTTCTGCTGCTTCATCTCCACTGACCAAATCCATGTCTCTAATGTCAATTAGCAAACCAGTGCTCGACAGTGAGTAATCCAGTTTTCCCTTATCCACTCTGTCATCTGTATAATTGGGTATATCTTGCTTCCTTCCCAAGGCAAAATGTGCTATTGCCCGCTCCTGCTTCCTTTATTACATGAAGTACATGTTTCACTGCTGCATGGAATTGTGGATGGAAARGCAGAACTCATTCAGTTTAGTTTTGTTCTTCCCAGTGTATCCCTGCTRTTTTCTTTCTGTTAGATTTCCTTTGTGTGGGATGCTTTTTTCTTTCTAAATTAGACTACTGATATGAAAACTATGATTTATTGAGTTTGTTAACTGAAAAAAAAAAGGATCTAATTTTGCATCCTTTCACCTTTCAGTGTTTCTTCCTCTGATGTCAGGTAAATTCTGCTTGAGATCTTTCTTCCCTGCATCTAGATTTTTTTTTAAAGCTGATAAATGGGAACTTGAGAATCTATGTCTTGATCTCCTTGGAGGAATTTGTTGCTATTCATTCTGAGTTAAATATTTTGGAGCAGTTGGGTGTAATTTATTGAATCTCAATTCTGGAGAAAATAATAAAAGATGATTCTATAAAATTTTYCAGTTTAGCTTAATTGAAGCGATAACAAGCACTTAATTTTGCAACTTAGCTGAATTGATTCTTTCAGCTGAAAAAGTCATTCAGAAGGCTGCAGCTGGATGTGCTTTGGATGTGTTACACATGTTTTCATTTTATTAATTGCCAGCCAGAAACCCTATTGACATTTTAGCTCGTGTCAATTAGTGATGGTGTCTGATCTTTCCTCTTTATTAACGTGATTCTCCCTTGCAAAGCACAGGGTGCCTTAAGAAAAGTGTTTTACTCATGGAGGAGGCTTGCTGGAGAAAGCTCACAGGGATTGTGCTTTGTAGGAAATGGATTTTAATTTTTCAGCATGATAATTCCATGATTAATAAGGATGTGGCCTGACAGATGTGTCCCCCAGCAGCAGTAACCAAACCAGGGTTTGGTTACAGCTCTGTCCAGTGAAGAGACCAGATGCTGCCCTGTGTGGTGGCACTGCCTCTTCCCTCCTTGGGCTGAAGGTCTTCATTGTTGTTTTTTGAGGCAACCAATTTCTTGGCATTGCACCCAGCCTCTGACCATACACCAAAAAACTTGGCTGGCTCCCCAGAAATGAGCTGTTGGTGGCTGAGGGAGCCTGGATGGCCAAGGCTGTTAAAATGTCCTGTGACCAGGCATTAAAAATGCCATGAAGGCTTGATTATCCCATCTCCTCCTAGAGCCAGCCTGGCCACCCTGGTCCCTGGAGAGAGAAGGGAAAGAGGAAATGTAGTAACCTCTCCAGAGGGCCTRTGGGCAAAGTAGCAGGGTTAGTCTTCTGCTTTGAGGCAGATGTCTGTGGGTTTGGGACACTGAATGAAAACATGAATAACATTCCTCTGAGCTTTATTTGCTCAGTCATTAATTTGTGACATTTTTATAGGAAGGTGGTTTTTGAAAATCAGAACATTTGARTGGTTGTTGTGAGCATCCAAAAGGAATAACTTGGAAAATTTAGCTCATGGATTTTTTCCCAGTCCTGACACCTTCCTGACTACAGAAACTTCAGTAAATCATCCAGAAGAGTTGTGACTGCCCCATACCTGGAAGTGTTCAAGGCCAGGTTGGATAAGGCTTGATACCTGCTCTAGTGGAAGGTGTCCYTGCCCATGGCAGAGGGCTGGAACTGGATGAGTTTTAAGGTCCCTTMCAACCCYAACCATTCTATTATTYTGCTGCATTCTTCCCCTTTGTTCAAACAGTGGTGTTTGAGTTGTGACCGTAGGACATGTGAAGCAGTTTGGTGCCTCTTACAAGGAGGTCTTGGTGTATAAACTCCCTTGTGTCACCTGGGTTTGATGTTCATGCTTTTCCAGCAGGACACTTAAGAGTTATGCATGAATTGTATGGAGGTGAATTCTAGGACAAATCCAGTTCTTTATTCCACTTGCATAATTTTGTGGTAGGTGTTTAAGAAAAAAAAGAGACCCTGTGATCCCTCCAGATGTGTCTGAATGGGAAGAAAGCAACATGCTGTGCTCAAGAACTTCGAAAAGTAAATCCAGATTAATAAACATGTGGAGGTTTTTCTATTATTTTACTGTTTATTGTCATATGTGCTGAGGCAGKAGCAATTTCCAAGACCAAGTTCCTAGCCCACACTGCATCTGATGTGTCAGATGTTCCAAGAGCTGATGTGGCCATTCACAATGTTAATCCTTCAGCATTTTATAGAGGGAGGTCACAAGAGCTGTTGGCTGGAGTGCTCGGAAGAATGCTTTTGGGGTTGGAATAGCAAATTTCCAGTGTGGAGCACTGTTATAAAGCCAGGAATTGCTATAAATAAAACCACTGAAATGGAAGTTGAACTGTGCTGGCAAAGGTGGTTCAATTTACAGTAAAGTATTATTGTTCATCTTGACTTTTAGTCTAAATAGACAGTAGACTACAGAAGAAAAAGTCATATTGCTTAATTGTGTTCTTCAGGTCTGGAACACTAGAACAACTCCTTCAAAAGGCAGTCTAAACAAAACTAATGCATGGGTCTTCCTTAAGAATTCTTCCATTTAAATGCCTTTACTGTGCACATTTTAGTCAAATTGCCTGTAGACAATTGGCATTTGTGACTAATGGCTGGAGGAAGTGTTGTGAGGCAATTTGTTCTGCATTGCTTTTGTAGCACTGGCTATTCTTTGGACAGTGTTTTTATATTCTGAATTCAGTTTTGATATATGATACCAGCCATGCAAAAAACCCTCCTTGTATGTGGCTGAAAGGACATGTTTTATTCAAAGAGAGAAATAATTGCTTTGTCTTTCTCTTGGAAGATTAGTACTGATAAAGTCTTTAGCCTGTTTTCCCTGTTCTGCAAGTGAATTATGTGTCCATGGAATGGATAATTAAAAGTACCTGAATACCTGTGTTGAATAATATGAAGATGTTTAATGTAGGTGCTTAAATAGGACCCTTGGGTCAGACCTGTCCCAGGGGCAGGAGTTCCTCAGCCCTGTCCCAGTCACCTTTCCTGAGGACACACAGATGTACCATGTGTGCAGTGGATGTCCAGCTACCAGCTCACAGCTCAGAGGTTTCCACCTGTGCTTGTATGAAGAGAAGCTTTGGGAAATAGGGCCTTTGGGAATCCAGTTTTAATGAATAATGGCTAGCTGGCTCTTAATTMTCTTTTCAGAGACCATGTACTCACAAAGAATTGTTGGGAAGCTGCTGCTATGCRAGGGCTGCTCTTAAAAATAAATKATGGGATATTTGATATYTCATATTAGCAGACTAATTACTGAGTTAGGCATTATGTTTGGTAGGCATCTTCCAGGCAAGGGCAAAAGAGAGTGTAGTGGGGCTTTTCTTATGTTTAGGCAGTTCCTTTAAAATAAGGACTCTAAAATTTTAGAAGAAGGCAGAAGAGATGCTTGTTTTCTCTGTTTTATTTTGGAAGAAGAGAAGGGAAGTTTARGTGTCTGCTTTTTAATGCTGGAAATTTTGAAGGGCATAACATTATCAACATTGTTGATATTTTATTTTTTTTTACATAAAAGTGGCAAGAACCTCCCCAGGTAGATAAAATGAACACTTCAGATAAATTGCAAATTGCCCTTGCTAATATTTGGTAGCTTGTTGTATCATTTARCTGCAGAAAGCACCTTCAAACAGATACTTTTGAGTTATTCTAGTTTGRCTCCATGACAGTTCTTTCACTGAAGCTGATGCCCTTTGTCCAGAGATTCATTTTGTTGTTGGTATTCTGTTTGGAAAGATAACTGCCTATAGTTCTTCACTAAGAGGTTCTATAAAAAAAAGTCAGCAAAAATAGGGAGAGACTGGAGCCTCGAGCTGTGCATGCAGTGAGACCTGTGCCCTCTGAAACCGGCACCCTCTGGAATTTGCACATTCTCAGTTCTTTGTTTCTTGTGCCTTTCTGGAGCCAGCTGCTTTGCAGACTTTTCCTTTGCTTTGCTTTTAGTTTGCTTTGGCTGCTTTCCTCTCCTTTTTATTATTAAATGCATTTTCAAGCATGCTCTAATGTCTGCTGTTAACCCACTTCTCAGCCCAGGGCCGGACTCGACCATCGAGACGAATCTCCTTCTCCTTCAGCATCTCTCCACTCATTCCTAAGTCTAAAACTCTCTTTTCTATTGGCTCTTCTTCCAGTGATGAGGAGGAGGAGTTGGATAGTAAGTAATCTTCTTCTGTGCAATGCAGCCATAATGGGTGGAAACACAGGGAAATCTGGTTTTCTGCTTCAGACACTGGAATTTCACCTTGCAACATTGAACTCCCCTTTCCATTGCATGATGTCTAACAGCATTATCTTAGTCATGGATCTGAATACTAACTAATGGCAGAATTAAAAGGATTATTATCCTAAGAATCTTCTACATCAGCACCATCACATCTTATCTGGTTAGTTTAGTCTGTGTCCATGTGGCAGATATCATCACCTGCCACTCTGAGCAGCAAAATGATCTTTKTCTTTTTACTAAAACCAAAATATTTGCCTTGAGCTTGTTGCAGGGCATGGAGTTAGTAGAAGAGGTACATCCTTGCCCTCCATAGGTGACAGTGAGTGCCTTGCTCAGTGAAAGAGAAGCAGAGGACAGAAACCCTGATTATTAAATTCTGAAAATCTTCACAGCAACTTCACAGTTCCCCGACTATGCAAAAAGCACAAATTGCTGTCAAAGACCTTAAATCYTCAAGGTGTTCATATCTAGGTCCTGATATTGTTATCAAATTAATTCAGTGGGAAACAGGTAAGGGTTCTCTGGCAGCTTTTTTTTCTCCTGCAAATTCCATTGCTAAAAGCAGCCCAACTAAGTAATTTAGACTCCTCTTGTTTTTTAAAATAGGCTTACCAAAGATTATTCAAAATGCTTCCTATTTCTTAAGCATGTTTTATTAGACTGTTGAAATAAACCAGACACATTCCTTGTGTCCTTACTGGGATGGGGGAAATTGCTTCCCAGTCCAATAGATTTTGATTGCTTCCTGGATTTATAACAATCTCCATACCATCCRCGTTGTACATATCTAAATTCTCCTCCTTTCCATTCCTGGTCTTCACTGTAGGTTTGTCCTTTTCTTCAGCAAAGTCCTGTGCCCAGGTGTGATATTACCTCTTCCATATTTAAGCTCCTTCCTTGTTTCTCTGTCCTTTTCTTCTGCTTTTAACAAAACTCACAATTCATGGTTCCCACAAAGTGAACTGCAAAGACACAGCTCTGTATTCATGTGGTGCCCCACAGTAAAAAATATCCTTAGGTAAACTTTCTGGTGGAATTTGGTTTTTGTTTGTTTGGTTGGTGAGTTTTGKTTTTTTAAACATTTGGGTTATTTTATTATTATTTATTGTTGKTTTTTTTTCTTTTAAGCATCCAATACTAGATATTCATGKTAGGGTATGACAGTTTTAGAGGATATTTGTAGTAGCCAGTATTTTTCTTCTCTCCCTCAACAGTGCTCCTGTTAACAATGGTCATTTAAGATAATGTCAGATATTGTCTGAAACAATGGTATTGTTTTCTTTACATATTTGAGGATWCTGTGGTGACTTTATAAAAGTTGATTTAGCCACAGCTCCTTCTGAGACTGCTTTGGCAATGGGCATTTTTCATGGAGTAATCTCAGACCAGTTTGTTTTTCCACATCTTTAGGGTTCATTTCTCATACCACTCCTCAACCTTTCMATTCCTGCTTTTCCTTTAGAAAATGGAGAATTAGTTGAAGTTTGTCTGATTATACATTTCAGACATGGATTTCAGATGGCTGGACAATTATTATGAAGCCTTTGGATTTCTTGAGCCACAGAAGTTTAATTATTGACAGCATTAAGGCATTGCAAGCTGATTTCAACATCCTAGTCCAGTCACTGCTTTCTGCATAATGGATCTCAATTAATTATTTCAAGTCCARCTGCCATATGAATTAATTTTTGTGGGTGATACTTAAAAGGTGTTCAGATAAATACAGCAAATYTTGGCTGCTAGCCCAGGTTCATTGGACATCGATAAGAGTTCTGGCTTTTGAAACAAAATCTTAATTTTTTTGTGGGTTCTGAAGTCAGATTTTAGTTTTGTTCCTGGTCATGACAGGGAACAAAAATACTATGAAAATAAGCTTTCCTTCCTCTCTTCTACTTCAGAAACARACCAAAAGGTGAGAAGATGTGTCTTTTTCTCTGCTTGTTTTCCTGGGGTTTACAGCTTGCAGCAGTGTTGATCATGTGATGTTATATTATAATCTAAAATATGAAATCATGAACAGACCTTAATTCTTCACTGGATCCATTTTGCCTGCCAGCACCAAGAATATCCCATTTTTAAGATGAAACAACTATTGAAGTAAAAGATAAATGAYACCTAACTGTAGTTCTCATGCAGTGTGTTTTCTCAAGGTGGTGAAAAGCAGTCACAAATATCAAATTATTGCAGCTCTTCATTCAGTGTTTGTTCACATTTCTGATGTTAACTGCAAAGAAACAAAAAGGTTGGGAAATACTTAAATCCAGTTAAACTGATGAATCTTCTAAAATAAAAAGGAAAGAGTAAGGAGGTCTAACCCAGATTAAAAGCAAGATAGAAGTGAAATGGGAACCAGAGTTACTGGAGCTTTAACCAAGGATTTGGGAGTCTGTAAATTACTTATGTGATCGTAGTAGGCGCTTAGGTTTTATACTGTAGTTTTATATTATAAAAATATAATATCGCTCTTGGAAGTTGAATAGTAGACTTCATTTCATACATATTACAGTTTTACTAACTTTGGTGTATTTGGGATAAATCATTAATGAGGTGAAAGATTTTGCAAAGGAATTATTAACACAGCTCTCCAAGCAGGGCTTAGGTAACAGGGTATGCCTGTAGTTTAGTTTCTCAATATGAAGAAATGGTATTTCTATCTCAGACTCTGTTGGCACTTGAATCAGTGGTTAGAAAATCTGTATTTAAAGCCTAGTATTGCATGCACAGTTTTTCCTAATGCTCTTACTGCTTTTGGATAAAAGGCCATCTTGGCTGCTAATGGAAAATAGCTCTTCTGCATTCACCCTTAGCATTAAGGGAATTTGAGCCAGAATACTGTTTTTCTTGCAGTATGTATGCAGAAGCATAGTAAGGTGACAGTCATGCTGTTTCTTGAACTTCAGATAGGGCTGCAAACATTGCTTGTATGAAGGGGGTTTTTTTGAGTCCTGGCAAGCCCAGTTATTTCAGAGAGAGCCCTCTGTCCTGGATCATGTCATCCTGGTTTTTCAGTGCTCTTCAATGGTTCTGGTAAATGGTGTCAGCTCCCAGATCTGCTCCAAATGCGTTGTGCAAGCGGATTTCTTGGGTAGAGAGAGTTGGTGCCTCTGGCAGGGCTTCAGCTTCATGTTGAAATTCAGCCTTTCCTCAAGCAGTGTTTCGTGACGAAGCCCCAGGCTGGTAACGTTTCGTGGAAAACAGAATAAGGCTTCCCTTGTTTCCCTTACTCTTTATGAAGTGCCTCAGGATTTTGATGGGAAAATGAACTGCAGTTTTATCAAGGAGAAAAGTTTTATACATGAAACCCGGATGTGCTGTACAATAGATCCTTTCTAGTGGAGTATAAATAAAAGCATTGTGTCAGAATGATTCTCATTTATACCTATTGTCATTGAATTGGCAGTTCTGTTTCAGCCACCCTGATTTACCAGCAAATTTAACAGTTGCATGGTCTTTACTTAATAGCTGAAGAGTGATAAAAATACTAAACAGRCTTTCACCTCAGCATCTAATTTGAGAGCAGCTAAGGATACAGGGAACAAGCTTTATCCTGAGCACGTGAAATCTGTTCTAAACACCCACTTCCAGAAAACATTTCCCTTTCCTCTTGAAGCATCCCAATATGCAAACCATGTTTTTTGGAATCAGTGGGCTAAGGTTGCAGTCTAACCTGTCCCCCTCTCCCCTCCCATCTTTTCCAGGTACGCAGTCGTT